>APFE030119828.1:39346-65946 GCA_000404065.3 Pinus taeda | reverse complement strand
TTATGTGATCTAACCAATAAATATATATAATTTTATTTAATTAAAGATGATGTGGCCATTCTCTAATTAATTAAAATTATATGGATCATTAGACATTATTTTTTACATAAATTGCATAAACAAAACTTAACCAGAGTAAAAATAATGTTTACTGAAAAGAATAAGTCAAAATGACATTTTAAATAAACTCCATATAAACTCCAGTATTATGGTAAACAACAGTAATAATTCTTCACATAATCAAAATTAAAGTTAAAGCAGTCAGCATTACCGTAAATTACTGCAAATCAATTGTTCAATTTATAAACAAAACCCGGAGATTGACTGAAGCAACATTGATCTACTTTGCACTTGCATAGCAAATGCAGTTCGAAGGCTAGTTGGCTTGACTTCAGGCTCCATCCTTAAGTTTATAAATCAAACAAATATAATATATATATATATATTATATATTATATTAATATATATATATATATTATCCATGAAATATTTTCAAATACTTCTTTGAGTATCTTTCTGATACAAAATAAAACAGGAGATAAGATTAAGGTCCAGCAACAACAACAAAATAACAACCTTCTTGGAAATTGATGGGCACATTCATCTTGCCAATGAAGTACATGTTGTCAATACAACACTCAAGGAAAAAGGATTTGAAATTGTAAATTCTTGCTGATAACATCTAAAAAATACAAATAGATAAAATTCTTAGAAATAATGATAATCATTTGGTCAGCCTATTGAAACTTTTACAGACAAACCAACGGAATGTTGGTCCACTGATTACGTCGATAGAGCATTAAGCAGCACATATTCTTGCTGCAATCTACTCTACCTGCAAGGCCTGAGCTTCAGAAGAATGAGTCGGAGCGTAAAACTCGAGAAGACAATTTTTGATGGAATAGTCCCCCCTTCAGACTTGATACCTAAGCTGATGGAAGCCTGCTCTTTGTTGAGAGCATGTTTCTCAAAGCATTCCAATAAAAAATAAATTAACAGACATAAAATGGGGTAACTTTAGCTAAAATCTATAGATCCCTAAAGCAAGGCCAAGGTACCGACAAGGAATCTCTCTATAATAATCTCAAATGGCAAGAGAAATACAACAATACGACAAATTCATTCCTTAATGAGGTGAGATGTCTACGAAGTACACCGCCACTTTGAAAAAACCGGAACGAGGAGAGTTCTGTCATTGAAGAAAGAAACAGTATTCCAAAAGCCTTTAAAAAATCGCTAATAAATCCCTAACTGTAGTGAATATGGGGTTACATGATAGGGCCACAAAAAGCAATTACAGGTCTGGGGAAATTACATTTGCGATTATTATCCAGCACAAAACGTATTGGTAAAACCCTTTTAATGGATGTTAAATAAATACAACCCATTCTAACATACCATTTATATGATGTGATTTGTGTTTGCTGCTCAGAAGTTAGAAGGGTATGCATAATCGTATCCGATGCGAATCTGTGTACCCTTCCGAGGGTTTACAAATGGGTTTGTATTATAATTTTAAACATTGTGGTAGAAAATGCTGAATTTTGCATCCAAGGATTTGGTAGACAGTAATGGATTGATGTTAAAAGAAATCCCAATTCTGAATTTCGAAAATGGCTTACGCAGACAGCTACTTAGAGGGATACAATCACATCAATCAGAGGAAACTTAAACTAAATCTATACCAAGGCAGAGATAAATGTACACTCTGATACCAATGTAGTAATTTTAACAGCGATTCTATATGCGGAATTAAAGAATCTAAAAATTAAATTTCAATGCCTAGGATTACCTCCAGCCATTGATAATGCTCTTGCTGCAAACCACAGTCCACTTGCTTTATTTACTGAAACAACACTCCAGCTTCAATCCAAGCAAAAGAAAAAATCACAGAAAATCTGAAGGCACTTCCAAGCTCTACTCTCTCAGCTAGATGGTGTAAACAACTGAAGGGGATTGAGATGCTAGCTTGGGGACCAATTAGATGAATTTATAGCCAAGCTTCCATAAAGCTTCTAATGGCTATGTGTCAGGTGTTCCAAAGATCAAGGTAGAGAACTCCAGATGGAGTAATGGACCACTTCAGAAGCTCCAACCAGAAAATTAATTAACTGCAGTTGATTTCTTTAATTTAAGGAAATTACTGTAGTTGATTTCCAGAAATTAAGGAAAGACTGCAATTTAGTTCCATAACTGTAGGTTACAGTTGGAAAAAATTAATTGAACTTAACATGTAATTCACAAAGTTTTTCTAAATCTCGACTACAATTTTCGATAAAAATGAGTCGGAAACCTGATCGTGAAAAATTGGTATAGTTAAAAAGGCTTTTCTAGATTTCGAGTAGGATTTTGGGTAAATGAGCCGGAAACGTGATCACGAAATCTTTATATGTACATATGACGTTTTCAAAATTAAGGAATGTTCTATTGAAGTCGTAAACGTGATTGTGAAAAATTAGATAAGTGAAATGTTTATATGACGTTTCTGCAATGGATGAAAATTCTATTTACATTAAATGCAATGTTACATTAAATTAGGAAGATTTGATTCCCTCAAAAGTTTATTATTTTTTAAACCATTTCATCTTTTCAATTATAGAAAAAAAAAAAACATAAAAAAAAAAAAAACTGCTTCGCTAGAAACTATTGGGCAGCTATGTCGTGGAACATGCTGAGGATACATTTGTTGTCGTAGGTGGAATGAGAGTTTGGGTTGGAGGGGTAAGCACCTGGCCCATCGCAACAGATTTTATTTGAAACATTACAAAAGGGGCAATATCTTTTGGGATGCCATTTTTATAGCTTACTATTTATGTATGTTTTATCTAGTATTACATTTTTAATTTGTCTTATTTTATATTTTAAAAAAAATGACAGGTTTCATTTAAATTTTGAAAGAAAATTTCCCTGGGACAACATAGTTTTTAATATTAAATATATATTTAATATTATAGATGTATAGTAGAGTCTCTTAAAATTGAATTTTTTATTAAGTTAATTTAAATATTTTCATTTAGTAATTAAATATATTAAAAAAACAAAAAATAAGACATTTGATTTATTGGTAAATTTATTTTTCCATATTTTTATTAATACCATTTGAATTGTTGAAATATATATATTATATATATATATATATTATATATTATATTATTGTATTCCAAAATGATAAAAAAATAAAAACTAAAAATTAATTTATTTCAAAATTTTAACATAAAGAATTTGTTTAACCTATTATTTTAATTTTCTAAATCACTATATTATATATTATAATATTCGTTATATATATATATATATAGATATATATATATATTTATATAATATAGTATATATTATAATTATATATTATATATATATATCAACTTACTCCAATACGAATATCTAATTTAATTAACACGATTTCAATAGAATCCCAACGTGAAGGGTTAATGTGTGGATACGGATGGCACATGGTTCATAACCTTGTCATTTAATAACAATATGACATAACATATATTTTTGATATGAATATGAGAAATAATTATAGATAATCCTAAAACTAATTATTAGCGTACAAATTTTCAAATGGAATATAGAAATTTTATAAAAAAGTCACAATCAATTCAATTATAATCATATCAATGATGCAAATATATAGTACATGGGTGCAGCCACCTCTTAGGTTATATTTTATCTCGTATGGTTTCCTTATCAAGAGATAAAATAGTATAAAGAAAAAGAATAAAAACAAACTTAATATAAAAATAATATCCTATAGATTGAAATACATAGGTGGCCAAGGTCTTAATGATTGTAGGGAGAAATGGACTAAATTTATATGTATAATACCAATCACTTATGTTATATAATTAGTCTCTCAGAAATTATTAATTATTAATTGTTGTGCTTTATATTATGAATTTGTATTTTAAACATGTTACAATTCTATTAATTGATTCTTTACATTTTTAAACTGTGAATATCAATAATCCAATTAAATATACTTATAAATTCTAATCTAATTTATATTGTGTGTAATTAATACTATATATTGATAATTATGTAATTGTTTTTCAAAGCTTTGGATATTTTGAATTTATTTTGTAATTGTTTTTCTCCTTTGTCTTTGTTTGAGCAACTTTAACTTTACTATCTTAAGTGGTTTCAATAGACTAGTGAATTTTGCAATACAACATCTTCTAGAGTTTCCATAAATGAATTGTTGTTTTTGAGATATGTATATTTATTATAAAGTAAATTTTAAATAAATTAAATATATTTATTTATTGTGAATATTGAATATTTAAATTATAATGAAACAAATACATATAATAAATAATATATTTAAATAAAAAGTTATAATTGTTGAGTCTTACTACACAACAAGTTTATTAATAAATAAAAAAGACAATCTCACGTAAAAAAAAAATGAATTATAAATCAATCAAAAATAAAAATAAAAGTAAATAAAATCCAAATTAATATTATTCATAAATTATAACTAATTATTTTCACTTAGAACAAATTTTAAAACCAAAACAAACACTAACAAAAAACACTCTTTTCTTTTCCATATACAATTTCACACTTAATTATATACATTCTAATTATCTCAATAATATTCAAATATTATAAAACATGAATTCATTAAACATTTTATCAATATAAAATTAATTTTAAAACAATATTTTTAACCTAATTACATTGTTTTTAACCTAATTACATTGTGGAAACTTGTAAAAAAGAAGGGAAATAAATAATATAATAAAAATGTAAAAGTGATCAATATTATAAAGAGAAAATACGTTTATATAAAAGTGATAAATCCTGTATCGTGAATGTGAAGGTAAGAAATTTCCTTACAAATTATAGGGTTGTTTTTCCTCTCCCATATAAACAAAAATTCAAAGTCTTTTTATAAAAAAATTCTGAATATCTTCTTCTTTTAAAAAATAATTTTGTTTCTCTGGCATGAATTATAACCTAGATTGCCACTTTTGTGGACATATCGCGATTGTTTTGATTTATCTTGCTTGTATGAATTATAAGCTTTGTTTTGATTTATCTTGCTGCTCTTTCTTCACACTTATTTTAACTAGTTATTTATGTTTCTGATCTCGAAATTTTAGTGGATTTATTGTTAAACACAATGCCTTTTCCAGTTAAAGAAATTGATTTCTTTTTCAATGAAACCAAATTTTCCCCTTTTACCTTCCTGCGTAACCACCCTGCGTCTGCTGGTTTTTCTCTGGGTCTGAAATAGGAATCTGGAAAATTATACATTACCCTCCCTCAACTGTATTTCAATGATAAAGTTCACAAGCCCTTCCTATCTATTAGTTAACAATAATGTACATTTCAATAGTAAATTCAAACAATTTCATGGAAATATGATTGCTGCGAAAAAATAATTTGAAATTATAATGACAGTTTAAGTTTCAATTGGAAATTGTAAAAAATAAAATAGGTCTTGTATTTCTGAAACAAATAATGCTAGGTTGAAGCACAATTATTCATCTAAATGCTTGATAAAAATAAAAGGCCAGAAACTACTCCCTTCTTATAAAACATGACAATTCATGTTTCAGAAATCAATTTTTCAAAAAAAAATTAAAATCAAAATGCCTAGAGTGTGCAAGATTACTGCATTCATTGGGGGTGACATATCCATCTTAGCACGATCCCGTAGTCCCAACACGCCTCTAACATTCATCACAAAGACTCAGGTCTAACCCACATCAGGCCTCTGGCATTCATCATAGAGACTGAGGTCCAACCTATGATCTGGAACAGAGGAGGAGAGCTGAATTGCACATGCTTCAATAGTGTCATTGTCCTCTTTCTTATACACACTCATATAAAGTGAACATTGCAAATCCTTCAAGCTCCGTTGCCCAGCCCTTGGAAATCCGTGGCGTAGCAACCCAACAAGGAAAAGGAGCTTCGAACCTATCTCCCTCAACCTATCAAATGCAGGGAAACTCTCGTACAGATCCTGGTAATGCACAGAAGAAGTGATCTTACACAGCTCAGAATACTTCTGGAGAAATTGAGAAGAAAAATGGTATTGTTGGGTGTGGGCGAAAGGAGATAATTTGGCGAGAAAGATCGATGATATGAGATGGGATTGAGAGGAGAGCGAGTATATGGGGGGATCTGAGATTGTCAATATTCTGATAACCTGATAACCTGCTATTTCATATTCTGATACCTTTCTCTAGCGACCTCCTCTTTTTAATTTAGTAATCAATTTCCTAACACAATATTGTTTAGATGCTTTTGAGATGATAATAGTCTAATCGATTGTATTAATTTGATCATATAACACAATGATCCAATAGTTCACAACCGCACATATTGGCATGGAAGGGGATTCTTCTCAAAGGAAACACCTTACGGTATTATAATAATAATACCAAAAATAATTATTATTGTTATTATTTACCATGGAGATGTAAAAAAAATACAAACTTAAATAAGCACATAAAATAATTGGTGTAAGAGCTAAAAACCCTAATTCTAATCTAAGTCTATTATTTTCAAACTTATATTATTCATGAAATAATTATTATTGTTATTATTTACCATGGAGATGTAAAAAAAATACAAACTTAAATAAGCACATAAAATAATTGGTGTAAGAGCTAAAAACCCTAATTCTAATCTAAGTCTATTATTTTCAAACTTATATTATTCATGAAATAAATGGAAAAGGCATCGAAAAGAAATATTTATCCTAAACAAAAAGTGAAACAGAATAAAATAAATATGTTACCAATTAGATAAGGCCAAGATAACACCTCTAAATTGAGCTTGATGATGGAAATGGATTCCAAAGTCACTCCTTAGTGTTGGAGCAAACAGTGCGCAGTGGAAATCAAAAGACATACACAACATATAAAATCATACACAAAATAACACAAGGATTTAACGTGGTTCACCCAACCAATCTGGGCTACGTCCACCAAAAAGAGGCATCGGCAATCTTATTATTCAATAGGAGATTACAATAATTTATTTCCTCACACACTCTCTCTACCATCATACAAGATCTTGTACGGGCATATATTTTTTATAGCTAAGAGAATAAAATTGACTCATAAATTCTCTCGCAACAAATATAGGATGCATTAACTCCTCCTCAACAAAATGGAGCTAATATAGCAACAAATCCTATTGTTTCACCTACATGAGATTTTTGCCCAATTTCATAAAACTGAAAATCTCAACAATCTCCACCTTGACAACAATTAGCCTGATACCCTGTTTCTTTATTATTTTTATCTTTTTTGCAAGCCAAGAGAAGCCAAAAACCAACGTAGCTTCTCTAACAAAACTGGTTTCGTGAACATGTCTGCACAATTCTCCTTTGTATGCACCTTTTCAAGAGAGATTCCCCTTTCAGTGATAACCCATCTTACAAAATGGTACTTGATTGGTATATGCTTTGATTTACTATGATAGGCCGGATTCTTAGCCAAATGTATTGCACTTTGACTATCACAAAATAACTTGATGTTGTCCTATAACCTACCAAACTCACCAAACAATCCTTTCAACCAAATCGCTTCTTTGCAAGCATGAGAAGCAGCTACGTATTCTACTTCAGTAGTGGATAAAGCAACAATGTTCTGTAACTTTGACATCCAGCTAATAGCTCCACCTGCAAGAGTAAAGACGTACCCTGATGTTGACCTTCTCTTATCCAAATCCCCTGCAAAATCGGAATCAACATATCCGCAAACAAATTCACTGCTCTTATTATAAGTAATACAGTAATCACTTGTGCCTCTCAAATACCGAAGCACCCATTTCACTGCTGACTAGTGTTCTTTACCTAGATTTGCCATATACCTGTTCACAACCCCAACTGCATGTGAAATATCTGGTCGAGTAAAAACCATCGCATACATCAAACAACCTACTACATTAGCATACGGAATTTGATACATATATTCCTTTTCTTCATCTGTATTAGGACATAAACTAGAAGAAAGATTAAAATGGAAAGCTAAAGGGACTGACACAGGCTTCACATTGTTCATACCAAACCTCAAGAGTATTTTCTCAATATACTTCTGTTTTGATAGCCACAACTTACCATTACTCCTATCTCTGAAAATCTCCATGCCCAAAATCTGTCTTGCTACTCCTAGATCTTTCATATCAAATGTCCTTGTCATCTGAGCCTTTAACCTGTTGATCTCTACTATGCTTTTGCTTGCTAAAAGCATATCGTCAACATACAACACTAAGATAATGAACATGCCATTACTTAATTGCTTAAAGTAAACACAATGATCATATTCACTTCTTATATATTTTTGACTCAACATGAAAGAATCAAATTTCTTGTACCATTGTCGAGGCGACTGCTTCAAACCATACAATGATTTCTTAATCTTGCAGAAAAATTTCTTGTTGCGATGTTGAACAAACCCTTTCGGTTGTTCCATGTAAATTTCTTCATCTAAATCTCCATGTAAAATGCAGTCTTAACATCTAGTTGTTGTAATTCTAAATCAAGCAAAGCGACTAATGCTAACACAATTCGAATTGAAACTATTTTAACAACTGGTGAAAATATCTCTTGAAAGTCTATGCCTACTTTCTGAGAAAACCCTTTTGCGACCAGCCTTGCTTTGTACCTGTCCTATGTATCATCCACGCCCCGTTTCAATTTGAAAACCCATTTACATCCCACAGTTTTCCTGCCTTTTCGAAGTTCAACCAGATCCCATGTGCCATTCTTATCTAAGGCCATCATTTCATCCTTCATAGCGGCTTTCCACTTTTCACTTTTCGAACCTTCTACAACTTCCTGATAGCACAAAGCTTCATCATCGTTAGCGGTAAAATCAATTGAAGTAACATAATCATCATACCTTTTAGGAGGACGTTTCTTTCTTGTAGACCTCCTTAAAGATGTTTCTGGTGCTTCCACAATTCGCTGATTACCATCTGTAGGAACTTCTTCATGATCAGTATCTGAAACATGTTCATGATCTACATCTGAACCTTGTTCATGATCTATATCTGAACTTGTTCATGAGTTGCATCTGAACTATGTACATCTTGACTATCATTAGAACTAGTTTCAAAATAAATGTGTTGAAAGTTAGATACATTATCCTGTTTCAATTTATTATCTACATCTAACTGTACAAGAGAGGATTCATTAAACTTAACATCTCTGTTGATGATGATCTTGTGGGTAGTAGGATCCCACAATCTATATCCCTTTGTTCCATCACCATATCCAACAAAGATATACCTTTTTTTATTTTGGATCTAATTTAGATCACTGATGTTTTGGCACTAGAGCATATGCATCACAACCAAAAACTCTTAGTTTAGAATAATCACAAGGGTGACCTTTCCATACCTCTTGAGGAATCTTGCATCTTATCACCGTTGATGGTGATCGATTTATCACATAACAAGTTGTAGCCACCGCTTCTGTCCACAATTCCTTCTGCAAATTGGCATTACTCAGCATACTCCTTGCTCTCTTTAAAAGAGTCCTATTCATGCGTTCAACAACTCCATTTTGCTGAGGAGTATAAACAGTCTTCTTATGTCTCTCGATCCCAGCATCCTTGCAATAATTGTCAAACTCCTTGGAAGTAAACTCACCACCATTGTCAGTTCTTAAACATTTTATGGTTCTATCAGTGATGTTTTCTGCCAATGCTCTAAACTGTTTGAAAACTGTAAATACATCAGACTTCGTTTTTAACATGTAGACCCACACTTTCCTAGAGAAATCATCAATAAAATATACAAAATATGACGAGCCTCCGTATGAGGTTGTAGGGGATGGACCCCAAACATCAGAATGGATATAATCAAGGATTCCTTTACTAGTATGTTTGCCATTTTTAGACTTCTGCTTACATTGTTTCCCAAATAGACAATGTTTGTAGAAATCTAACTTACCAGACTTTAGATTAGGAAGTAACTTACGATCAGACAAAATCTTTAAACCTCTTTCGCTCATATGGCCCAACCTTTGATGCCATAAATGAATAGAACTACTGTCATTTTCAGACACCGTAGAAACATGATCTGACTCTGTTCTTCCTTCTAACTGAAATAGATTTCCAACCTTCTTAGCTTTCATTACTAGTAAAATACCTTTGTAAATTCTCATTACTCCACCTTGAATAACAGTTTTATATCCATTTGTGTCAAGTGCTCCTAGTGAAATTAGATTTTTCCTTAATTCAGGTACATGTCTTACATCAGTTAAAATTTTTGTTGTCCCATCAAACATTTGCAGTTGAATGCTTCCAATTTCCACATGTTACATGTGACATCATTACCCATGTAAACGACTCCATCATTAATTGATTTATACGTCTTAAACCATTCTCTATGAATGCACATGTGATTTGATGCACCAGAATCTAACAGCCAATGTTGATCATGATTAGACAAATTAACTGATAACACTTAATCACTCATACCTGAACCGGGCCTATACCTGTCGTGTTTGCTTCTTTCTTCTATGTTGAAGAATCTTCTTTAGAAGTTTGCTGTCGCTTCCAACAGTCCTTCTTCAAATGTCCCGATTTGCCACAAAACCAACACTTTACCTTACTCTTCTTCCCTTTCGACTTTGAATGTGAGTCGCTGTGCCTACTGAAGCGTCTTTCTTTAGAACGACCTTTGACCATCATTGCTTCTGATGTAGAGGTTTCTAAATTTGACCTTCTCCTTGTTTCTTCAGATAATAAAGATGTAACTACATCATCAAACTCAAGGGTTTCTGATGAACTAAGACTTATAGAAGTAACAAAATGATCCCATGACTCGGGAAATGAGCATAATAAAGTTATAGCTTTATCTTCTGATTCAAATTTTACTTCTATACTTTCTAATTGCACAAGGAGAGTATTAAAAGTATTCAAATGATCAGTAATCGATGTACCTTCCTTCATTCCCAAACTGTACAACTGTCGCTTTAGGAGAATCCTATTGGTTAAGGATTTTGTCATGTACAGCTTCTCAAGCTTTGTCCACAAACTGGCAGACGTTTTCTCCGACACGATGTTAAACAAAACATCATCCGCCAAACACAGTCGAATAGCACTCAATGCTCTTTCATCCAATTCGGTCCACTCATCATCTGTCATGTTGTAAGGCTGTTTGGATTTTCCCATCAATGCCTTCGCCACGCCTTGTTGCACAAGCAGATCATACATCTTCACCTTCTAGATCTCGAAGTTGTTTTTTCCATTGAACATCTCGATCTTAAAACGAGCACTTTGAGTTTTTTCCATATTATATCACACAAACAATCTCCAATTCCAAATTGTTAAAAAATCAAATTAATATTTAACAAAAAATCCCTTCTCCTTCTACTATACTACCTTTATCTTATCATACAATCCCTCTGCTGTACAAACTTCAATTTAAAATAAAGCAAATAACAAAAATTGCAGTTTTACCAAAGCGATCCTCACTTGGTGCGCCGAAAGGGTCTTGGCGCTTCCTCAACAGCAGACGATCTGCACCAGAAGCAAAATCGGTTAGAGTAACAAGATTGGCGCGCTTAAACCCGTTGGATCCACGCCAATCGGGATACTGGCACTCTGGCGTGAGTATTAAACTCAGATCCGCGCCAATTGGCGCACCTATTCCGCAATAAACTGCGCCAACCCGTTCACTGTCTAAAATTGGCGCAACTGTCTCGCCCGAAACCGTGCCAATCGCCAAAACTCCACCTGCAGCAGCTCTGTCACACGCACCCACTCCTCAACACGCTCTGATACCAATTGTTGGAGCAAACAGTGCGCAGTGGAAATCAAAAGACATACACAGCATATAAAATCATACACAAAATAACACAAGGATTTAACGTGGTTCCCCCAACCAATCTGGGCTACGTCCACCAAACAGAGGCATCGGCAATCTTATTATTCAATAGGAGATTACAATAATTTATTTCCTCACACACTCTCTCTACCATCATACAAGATCCTATACGGGCATATATTTTTTATAGCTAAGAGAATAAAACTGACTCATAAATTCCACAACAAATATAGGATGCATTAACACCTCCTCAACAAAATGGAGCTAATATAGCAACAAATCCTATTGTTGTCACCTACATGAGATTTTTGCCCAATTTAATAAAACTGAAAATCTCAACACTTAGCATGGGTCCTTTACTTTCATAGTGTGTTGGTAACTCCCTCCTTGATGGATGAATAAGGCACGTAGACAAGTGTAGGTCAGATTATTAATTAAAAGAGAACATAAAACATGCAATGGTAAACCCACACATTAACAAAGATATTTTATCATGGAAACCTAAAAACAAGGAAAACCAACAAGATTCTTTTCGATATATATTCAATTATAGAGTATTACAATACAATATATATCATAAGATATTGATGAATTTTCAATCCATTTACCATGGATTAGAATACAAACTTAGTTCCTTAACGAAAACTACATAACCATGGGCAAAACCAACATCCACCATAAAAACACTTTTAGTAAAAATTGTGTGTCGAAAACCACCAAAAATTGGACACAATTGTTTTTCCTGAGGGAACTACCTTTGAACCCTCATGTAAGGGGTATTCAGTCCCCCTGTAAACCCAACAATGAATCCCCCTGAAAACCCAACAATGACTCCCCCCTCCAAGCAATGACTCCCCCTGCTACACATTACACATTTTTATCGCACGTGGGGATAATCATACTAAGAATATAACACATAACCAAGATTGTCTCACTTGTTGTTTTCTTTGAACACAAGGGGTGACAAGAGTACATGATCAATAATGTAGGGTAATAATTTCAAACTATAAGATTTCTTCCTTAAGATAATGTTCAATACAATAATCTTTATATTTCTCTAGAAAAGGTTGTTTAGTTGCATCCCATGGTCTTGTAGAAATTTTTCCTAATCACATGTGATCCAAAAATAAAAAGTGAAGGTTTCCTGAAATAACTTGCACGCTAGTTTATATCTTTTAGACAGTGGATCGTGATTGCAACAGTACACAAACATAAGTAAATTTTGCAGAATTTTAACAGTTATAAATGGGCAAACATGTAGCATCAAACACAACAATTGATAATGGATTTCACCCCTCCCGGGTATAGAAATTTGATAGAAATTACAATTCTTCAAGATTTCAAACTGAAAAACATGAGACATAATTCTACTCTACTGATCCTCGGAATGAAAATCACAATTTAGAACAACATGCATAGACATTCAATTAGAAAAACCACAAATACATGGTGTTTTTTAGGGGAACCCAACTAGGAAAACCTCTCAAGCCATTTTTCAATAATCAAATGAATAGAGAAACTACTACAATTGCTAGCTCCATCTCTGAGCTCAAACTGCAAATGAATAATTGTTCTCTTTTTTCAATGAGAAACTATCGCCAACACTTAGCCAATTATATGCCCACCAAGCCTCATATTTCCATACACAATTCCTAAGGAAATTGGCCCCTAAAAGATAGGAATTTACTCCAAATCGATTGCACAATTCCCAAGGCTTGATCACTAATTGCATGCAACACGTGTACATTGAAAACTAGTTTACAACTAATGTTACATTGCCTTGTCATCTCCGCTTCAACTAAGGAATTCATATCCCTTATATGCACCAGCTAATTTGGGTTGATTGATCGGTTAACTGATATATTTGTGAGTTAGTCTTCTCTCTCACTACACAACTAGCCTTCAACTAACTCTATCAATAATTAGAGGTCAGTTAAATGAATACAACTCTAAATAACTAAACTAGATTACTAAAATTTAGCAATCACACATGCATAATTGAACTCCAGGCCCTCTAACTCTAATTTACTGAGCAAACTGAGTGACAAGATCCATGTCACGCTAGTTAACTTCCTCCAAGTTGTCCTGTTGATGTGGAAAATTTGATTTACTCAATTCTAACTCTAAAGTCAAATTGAGCCTTTCTTGCTACATTTTTTCAATGCTCCCTCTTAGTAAGAAAATGATTTTCCACCACCCCTATCCTACACTTGTGGAAGTCGAAGTTACCTCTTGACAATGCCTTTGTTAAGATGTCAGCAACTTGCTCCTCAGCTAGAATTTACTATATCAGCATAATTCTCCTATGAACATAGTCCCACAAATGATGATACCGAATATCAATGTACTTGGACTTGTTATGAAATACTGGATTCTCAGAGAGATTAATGCAACTCTGATTATCACATTATATCGTTGTCGGATCCATCTCCTGAATGAATAGTCTCACAATTAGTTTCCTCATCCAGATTGTTTCACGTGTTCCTTGGCTTGTAGCCATGTATTTAGCCTATTCTAAGCTAAGCACCACAAAACTTTGCTTCCTATTGTACCAAGAAATAGTTGTGGACCTAACACTGAAGATAGCACTTGATATACTTTTCCTATGCGATGGACTCCCTACCTAATTTGCATCGATGAAGCCATGCAACTTCACTCCCTCTGTCCATTTATATGATAATCCATATTGGGTAGTGCCTCTGAGGCACTGTAACAAATGCTTTGTTGCCTTCCAATATAATTTGGCAGGCCTCACCATAGCTTGGCTAAGATGGTTAAAAACATAGCACATGTTGGGTCGTGTTTTCACAAGATACATTAGTGAACCCATAAGCTACCTATAAATGGTAGCATCAACTTCCTGACCTGAATAAGCACACTCCTTCCTCTAGTTTGTAGCTAGAGGTGTGTCCATGGGCTTACAATTCTCCATGTGAAATCTCTGAAGTATCTCAATAGCATAATTTCCTTGAGAAACAAACAATTCACCATCACCCTTCCATACATCAAACCCAAGGAAGTAATGCATGAGGCCCATGTCTTTCATCTCGAATTCCCTTGCAAGATCATCTTTGGAAGAGTGGATCAACTGCTCATCACTTGTCAATATTAAATCATTGACATATGAAATAAGTATAATCGACTTACCATCTACCACAATGTGATACAATTTCACATCTGCTTCATTTTTGGTGAAGCCCAATCCAATGAGATAATCGTCGATATGAATGTACCATGTTCTAGGTTCCTGTTTGAGACCATACAATGCTCTCTTGAGTCTACATATATGCAACTCTCAATCAGCTATCTCAAAACCTTCTTGTTGCTCTATGTAAATTTGCTCCTCAAAAACACCATTGAGAAAGGAATTATTCACATCCATCTGGTGGATTTTCCACCCAATTTGTGCAACCAACACTAGAATGGATTTGATTAAGGAATATCTTTCAACTGGTGCAAAAATTTTCTCCTAGTCCACTCCCTCTACAGAGAGAATCCTTTGGCCACAAATTTCGCATTGTACTTCTCGATGCTCCCATCAGTTGCATGCTTCACTTTGTAGATCCACCTAGAACCAACCACTGATTTCCCATCTAGTCTCGGCATGACCCCCCATACACTATTCTTCGTGATGGATTTGTATTCTTCCACCATGGAATCAACCCAAATAGGTTGAGAAACTACTTCCTCAAATGAAGAAGGCTTTTTCCAACTGAGCTTTGTCATAAGAGCCATGTAATCAGTGTACCTATCAGGTGACCTCCTTTGCCTACGCTGTGATGTGGGGGCTCCCACATTATCCCTAGCATCCTGTAACAATCTATCAACTTCTATGGTTCTCTTTCTCCCCTCTCTAGAATATTCTGGTTGAGTGGGTGCCTCCCCTTTGCCTCTTGTTTGCTCCTCTACATGTGACCGCTCTTGTTCCCGAGAGCATCTCATAGCCTTGTCCTCATCGAACTTGACATCTCTCCTTACAACTGTCATCCTCAGTGAAGGAAAATACACATAGTAATTGTGTGGAGTTTTAGTGTATCCTACAAAAACTTCCAACTTTGTTATAGCCTCAAGTTTCTTCCTCGAACCCTTAGAGACCCGACAATAAATTGAAGCTCCAAAAATTTTAAAATGGGACACATCAGGCTTTCTCCTAGAGAAAGCTTCGTTGGTGTGATCATACCAAGTATTCTATGAGGACTTTGGTTCTGCAAGTAGACAGTGGTGTTGCATGCTTCTGCCCATAGATGTAAAGGAAACCAATGATCATGTAAGATGGCCCTTGCTACTCCCACTATGCTCATGTTCTTCCTCTCAGCTACCCCATTTTGCTATGGGTTATGGGGCGATGTTATCTCTCTTCAAATGTCTTCTTTTGCACATAAATCCTTGAAGGAATGTGAAAAAAATTCACGTCCATTGTTGCTCCTAAGAGATTTCACCTTCTTCCCAATTTCCTTCTCGACCAATGCCTTCAATCCTACAATTTTTTAGAATATTTCATCTTTCTTCCGCATGAAGAAGATCCAATATTTCCTAGAGAAATCATCAATAAAAATGACATAGTAATTATGTTTTGTTGTGGAGGTTGTATAAAAGGGTTCACAAACATCTTAGTGGACTCTCTCCAAGATTTCATCCGATCTTCTATCTCGATCATTGAAAGTGGTTTTGACATATTTCCCCAATGTGCAACCCTTGTAGACATCCTGCTGGTCAAGGGACCCTTTAGGGACACCAATGGTAGTTTGATGCATGGTTTTTAAGGCACCATGTTGTAGATGACCTAATATCCCATGTCAAAATTCTCCAACATCTTGACTCTACATTTTTTATGTCTTGTTATTTAATGCCACACAATCTCCCACCTCAAGTTTTTATAGATTCTTGACTCGAACTCCAATGCTCTTCACTTTTACTGTAGCTATGTGTCTCATAAACGTTTTCCCTTTCTTAAAAAAAACATCATAGCCATGATCCTCCAATACTGCTATAGAGATTAAGTTCTTCTTCGGTTCAGGTACAAACATAACATCTTCCAGGAGAAGAGGGAGGCTTTCTCACTCTCAAAGGTGACAATGTCAATTCCTATAGCACTATACATCCCATCATCCCCCAATTCGATATGGATTTAGAGATCCTTCTCCTCCAAGCTACTACAAAACTCCTCACACCCTGTCATATCAAATGAGGCACTAGAATCAAGGTAACACACACTCCCCATAGCAGTGTTGGCCATGCATGTTATTATAGTGAAGTATAATTTGACTTATTAAGCTAGTGCTTCACCTATTGCTCCTCCGGATGGCTTCTTGTTAGACTTCTTGTGCGGACATTTTGTTGCATAGTGCATGTATCCATGGCAGTGGAAGTATTTTATCTTCCTAAAGTCTTTCTTCTTTCCATTATTTCGGTTGGACTCGCATTTGATGCAAGTCTTATTTCATTTTCCATTATTCCCCTTTCCAACTAATGCAAAACTCACTTTATCCTTAGCTTTGTATGATGTTCCATCTCGATTATTTCTCCCGAACACTTCTTGAACCAAATTAGCCCACAACCTTTCCCAATTCAGTAATTTTTCCCTTCCATTCACATTGTCCTGGTAGTTATGCCAAGATTTTTGAAGGCCTAGAAGACTTAGGCTCACTAGGTCATCTTCTACTACATTCATCCCGACCCCTCCAAGCTCATCTCAAAGTTTGTCTTTCAGGGCCAATTTTCTATATTGGTCACTGCTATTTTCAAACACATCGATCAATGTATTCCATATAGAAAATGGTATCTCTTTTCCATGGAGATTTGAGACCACATGGTCTCTCACACCTTACAGAATAATTCTTCTCGCCTTTGCAACATCCTTCTTCGATTGGGCTAATTGTTGTGCATCAGACTATTGGGTTTTGCAATATTAGTTTCGACATATTATAGCACACCATTGTCATGAAACACTGCTTCCATTTGATCCTTCCAGGCTATGAAATAATCCGTAAGCTTCCATGGATATTCCATTGGACAGTTTGTAACATCATATTTGATAATATTATATCTAAAATATGATATTCTACACTATTACAGTTTTATTAAACTTTAAGTTCTATAGATTTAACTATAATTAGTGCATGCACGCGAATGTAAATTATGCAAAAAAGGAGATAACGATAAAATAATCTCTCACACACACATAAAAAACAAGATATGAACTCTAGGAAACCCTTTCGGGATAAAACCCAGCTAGAAGGTGAGGCCGCTTCACTCTCTTTCTCTGTCTAGAAATATGGTTGTAGGTACAAAGAAGTAATTCTTGTGGGTTTTGGGATACTACAATGCAAAAATCCTCTCTGTGTGATCTACCTACTATCTCTCTTAGCTATCTTTTCTCAACTATGGAACAAAAAATTCTTTCGAAAGAATGGAATTCCTCTTCCTCTTAGTGGCCCAGTTATAACACATCTTGATAGTATACTAGTGGTTAATTTTGACTACATAAACTCTTAACTAGAGTTACAATATAAACTCTTCTAGATTATTTTACATCATAATCATCTAGAAGCCCCTTTTCAATGAATAATTGGGGCTAATGTGACATCCTCCCGAACTATAGGTGTGGAAACAGGAAGGTCAACTTTTGAGTGGCATAACTTGTGCATACAGACTCTGATTAGTGTGCTTCTTATGTTGTTTGAAAGATATATGTGCATAGAATAACATGAAATCGTTTAGCGCTAAAGTGACACATTTTTCACCCCAAGAAACGTCGTTTGATGCCTCAAAACCTCCCGAAATGTTTTATACCCTATATTGCCAAACTGGGTCCTGACTGGTAAAAAGGGTATGTGAGTTGAATCCTCCACTTTTTCCACTCCAAATGAATTAAGATGGATGACAAACAATATAATGATTCAATCTAGATCAAAAATTTGAGATACCTTCCATGGCATGCTCTAATGTCAGAGTATTGAAAGACATTTTTTCCAATCTTAAAGAAATAATTGTTGCACTAAAGCTACTCCTTCAAAATTCCTGAGAGACAAGGTCAAAATACTAGTTCAAATGTGATTTTAGGGCACTGATACCATGTAAAAATCTGGTAAAAATTGCAACTACTCAAGATTTCAAACTGAAAAACAAGAGACACAATTCTACTCTATTGATTTGTAGAATGAAAACCACAATTTAGAGCAACGTGCATAGACATCAAATAAGAAAAACCATAAATACACAGTGATTTCTAGGAGAACCAAACTGGGAAAAACCCCTGAAGCCTTTTTATATTAATCAGACGAATATATAAACTATTACAATTGCTAGCTCTAGCTCTGAACTCAACCATCAAAAGAATAATTGTTCCCTCTATAATGAGAAACTCTAGAAAACACTTAGCAAATTATCTTCCTACCAAGCCTCCTATTTTCTTGCATAGTTCCCAAGGAAATTGACCCCTAAAATATAGGAATTTCCTCCAAATTTATTGTGAAACTCCCAAGGATTGATCACTGATTGCATGCAACACATGTACACTCAAAACTAGTTTACAACTAATGTTACATTACCTTGTTATCTCACCTCAGCTGAGGAATTCAAATTACTTGCATGCACTAGCTATTTTGGGTTGATTGAATAGTTAACTAATAGATCTTTGAGTTAGGTTGTTGTCCCACTACACAAATGACCTTCCACTAAATCTATCAATAGATAGAGGTCAGTTAACTGAATACAACTGAAAATAACTAAACTGATTACTAAAATTTAGCAATCACACATGCATAACTGAACTCCAAACCTTCTAACATGAATTTACTGAGCTAACTGAGTGACAAGATCCATGCCACATTAGTTAACTGCCTCCAAGTTGTTCTACTAATGTGGAAATTCAATTTACTCAATTTTATTAAGGCTAAAGTCAAATTGAGCCTTTCTTGCTACATTTTTTCAACACTCGACTACATCTCTGGGTCCATCTTCCCTAGCCTCGCTCTTGGTATTTTGGTTGACATATGACCTAGGCTTTGGGTGTGGGTAGGTTTCCACGTGCCTCACCCCCTTTTTCTTCGCCTATGGTTGTGGGTGGAGCCGAAAACCAAGCGTCAAGCCGGTCGGGAAAAACTGTCAGCCCACCCATTCATTAGGGGAATTTTGATGTCTAAAATAGGTCTCCTAAGGAAATTATAAAATAATAGTGGAAATAATAAAATAAATTTAGTTTACATCATCAAATTTTAGAGGGAAAAAAGGAAAAAACTATTTTTTCAACTTATCTCCTTATGGGTTTACTCAAATTCCATACGAAAAACTTGTTAGATGCAAAATTTGATTCATCATCCAAGTAGTACCCATGTTGCATACTTTCTATGGACCCTAATACATGAAAAATGTGATTGCAATCACATTTTTTCATGCATTTCTCATTTTTCGTGTAGCAAGTTCCATTGAAAGTATGTAACATGAGTATTCCTTGGATGTGGAATTAAACTTTGCATCCAACGAGTAGTCCCACTTTAAATTTGAGTAAAACGTTAGGGATAAGAGTTGAAAATACGAGTTGAAAAAAGTAGTTTTATTATTTTTTAATCTTTTTTCTTTTTTACTCCAAAAATGGTGAATCATCCCCCATGGTTGAAATCATCATCTTGAATCCTATTGGTTCTTATAAAGTTTTTTTTGGATGTACATTTTTCTTAGGAGGCCCATTTTAGACCTCAAAATTCCCCTAATGACCCCAATTGCTCCACCATATCTCATTAAATATAATAGCATGCCCATGGTTTAACAAGAAATGCTTGTAGCTTTATTGGTCAGGTGTTTATTGCGCGAATGGGAGGTCATGGGGTCAAACCCCACGGATCTTATTGGTCAGCAACCACAATTTTTGATTAATCCCAAAGGGACACATAGCCTTCCTTGATTGGGCCACGTGGTTCCCTCTGGTAGGGCCACATGACATAATGGGATTGGTCCAAATTCAACCAATTGAAAGCACACAAATGTTGCCTCCTGTCCACGGCACGTGTAAGTCTTTGATTGGGTCCCATATTGCTCAATCATCGTATTGATATTAACATCACGTTAGCATATGGACTGACACGTGGCATTTGTACATGCATAGTGAACCCTACACTTTAACTTTTTTGTTATTTTCTAAAAACTTTAGAACATGATAAATTCCTCATACGGTATCAGATTGAGCCAATTCAAGCATCATTAGTTTCAGAATGACAAGATATACGATTTGGTGATGGTTTTAGGACATTTTTGTCACTTTCATTTTTTAGCATATTTTTTTATCTCCTAAACCACTCCTCCCTACTAGAAGCTTTTGGACCACTGAAAATCTATTTTTACTAAACAAGTAAGAGGGTACAACTCCCTCACTTTCTTGATATCTATACACCCTTATTTTCTTGGATTGGTACCTTTGAGTCTGACACGAAGATACTCCACATTTCCTCTATGTGAAGTTCTTATCCCAATGTTAAGAATAGAGTCTTCCTACAACTCATTTAAATATCCAAGAGAAAAATGTTCTATAGATGGAATATAAACATTCTCTTCTTGATCAAAGATCATAGGAGGCTCATACAATCTCAAATGTTCCATATTCAAAACAAAAAAAATTTCATGTAAGGTGGCAATTCTAATCGGAAAGCATTGTTACCAATCTTCTCCAAGGTTTTAAAAGGACCATATTTGATTGGCTTGAGCCTTTTACCTTCACCTTGTAATCTGTCCTTGTTGATGTATAACCAAACTTGATTTCCCACTTCAAAATCATGATCAACCCGATGATTATCATGTCTTTCTTTGTACTTGGCTTATCTTTTCTCTAGTTGTTCTTGTCGAGAACATATATCCATCTACTACAATATCTTTACCAAAGATGAAATCCAAAGGAGACTTTGGTAAATAAAGAAAACAAGATTCAAATGGAGATACTTGTGTAGATGAATGCCTTGCATGATTGTAGGCATGTTGGATGTAATGCAAATGCTCATACAAAAGTTTAGGATTCTTACCAAAATATCCTTGAAGGAGATTCACTATCGTTATGTTTTATACTTTTGTATGGCTGTTTTTTTGTGGATGGAATGTTCCACTCTTCTTTAACTTTGTGTCCACGAGTTCCCATAAATTTGACCAAAATCTCTCGATAAATTGAGAATCTCGATCAGAAATAATCGCAGTAGGTAACCCAAAATGAACCCATACATTTTGGAAGAACATCTTTTTGGTTTTTTCATATGTAACATTCTTACAAGGCACCAAAACACATATTTTACTAAAACGATCCACTACAACATATAAATAATCATGACCTTTCCTAGACATTGGTAGTCCCCCAAAAAAATCCATAGTAATACTTTCCCAAGGATGAGAAGGGATAGGAAATGGAGTGTAGAAACCCAATTTCCTATTGCTTGGCTTGCTAGTAGTGCACATAGACGTCATTATACACATATTGATACAATTTCATTCATATGAGGCCACAACAATATCTCTGTAGCTGAGCAACTATTTTTCCTACAACAAAGTAACCATCAATAAGAGAAGCATGGGCTTCCCTTATGACATTAACTCTTTTACCCTATGGAACACATAACTTGAAAGATGATACACCAACTTGTTATGAACATGATAATCCAACTTTTTAACATGATTTCCTTGACTCAAAGTTGCATAAACATCTTTAAAATCTTCATCTTGAGCATATTGTTCAATATAACTTTCATGCACGATTGATTTAAGCTTAAGAATAACATATGCATTAAAAATAGGCCTTAATAACATATTTGAAACTTTGTTGTATATACCTTTCTATACCTGATAACCAAATGAAATTGTTGTAGGAATCCCATCCATATGAAATGTCTAGGTTGTTGTAGCTCGGGTTGCGATTGTAAATATTGCAAAGGTTGATGGGCAATATGAATAATCATTTCTTTTCCCATCAAATAATGCTTCCATTTTTTCACGCTTTGTACCAAAGGATACAACTCTTTACCATAAGTTGGATAGTTAGTTACTAAATTGGAAAAGGTTTCAGAATGATAACATATTGGCTTAACATATTGCATCAAAACTGCTCCCATAACATATTTGCTTGCATCGGTTTGAATTTCAAATGGGTGCTTAAGATATGGAAGTGTTAGAACTGGTGTTGTATTGATTTTCTCTTTCAAAGTGTCAAATTCTTTCTGTTTCTTGCCTTCCCACTCAAAGACATGCTTCACACTTTTCAAATCATGTAATGGTGTTGAAATGAAAGAGAAGTTAGCAATAAATTTTCTCCAATATCGGGTTGCTCCCGAAAAATCTCCTAACTTCTGTTACATTGTTGGGTTTAGGAAAATTCACAATAACATCAACTTTGGAGGGATCAATCTTCACTTCACCACCTCCTATAATATGACCCAAGTAAACCAAATAGGTTTTCCCAAATTCACATTTAGATATCTTCAAATACAACTTTCCCTTTTTCAAGACATCTAGAACATGCTTTACATGCTTGATATGGTCTTCATAAGTTTTACTGAAAAATCATAATATTATCTAAGTAGACTATGATAAAATCATCAAGGAATGGTCGCAATACATCATTCATAACTCTCATGAATGTAGTAGGTGCATTGCAAAGCCGAAATGACATAACTAACCATTCAAACAAACCTTGTTTTTTCTTGAAAGTAGTTTTCCAAATATCATCTTCAACAATCCTTATCTAATGATAATGCTTCTCAAGTAAAATGTAGTAAAATAAAATAAAAACCTTTAACTGATCTAGCAAATAATAAATGTGAGGAAGAGGATAGTGATTCTTTATTATAATCTTGTTCAAAGCTATGAAATCCACACACATGCACCATGTACCATCTTTCTTCGGAACCAAAACAATAGGAGACCCACAAGGAGATGCACTATGTTTGATGACCCCTTTGTCAAGTAGCTCTTGAATTTTCTTCTTAATTTCTACATTCTCCAAAACTGACATTCTATACATGCCAATATTCGGAAGTGGTGCATTTGTTGCAATTGTATCTCATGTTGGATTCCTCTTTTTGGAGGTAACCCTTTAGGTTTCTAAAACATCTCGTCATAAGTGTTAACAACTTAAACCAATTCTTACTTGATTTTAGAATCACATCCTAAGAAAGCTTCAAATTTAATAGCATCTTTAGATTTAATCATCAACAACAAGAAATTCTTATTAGCATTCACAAGCCTTTTCATTTGACCAACACTAACAAGGGATAAGTGCATCTTCTTGTGATGTTCCCTAACAATATACTCAACTCAACCTTTGAAAAATATGATATTTGTTCTCATGATAATAGAATATGGATTTTTAGTTATATAAATATGTACTCCTTAAGATAATCTGGCAAATATCAATTGGTACAACATTAAGCTCTACCTCATTTATAAAATTCGCAGTGATGGAAAATTTTAGCTTACATTTTCTTGTCACTTGCAATTTGGCATGATCAAATACCCAGCGCAAAGGGTAAGGTTTTGCATGAGGTCTAGTCTCTAAATTAATTTTCTTAAAAAATTTCTTCAGAGATAAGATTGAATTGAGATCCACTATCAAATAATGTATCAACCTTAGTATGTTTTGTAATGACCCCGATATGGAAAATCTCACTTCTTTCATTATCATTTTGAGATTCAATGAGCTTGCTAGAAGAACTAGCACTGACATTAGAATTTATACATTTCATTCACATGGCTATGATTTTGGTTTCATCACTTAAATCAGATCCTAGATCTTGTTGAGATGTAGCAAGAATATTTTGCTTCCCCTTGTTATTGAAGTTCTTTGGTCTCAATTCTGAATGCAATTTACAATAGTGGTCTTAATCATGGCCATGTTTTGAGAAATATTTACAAGTAAGTTTCTCTCTCTCTTTCTTGATAGTAGAATTCTTCTTACATTTGCCTTTAAATTTCCCCCTTCCTTTCTCTCTAGATTTAAAATGTTTCTTGTTGGACTCTTGAGGAAAATTCTTGCCTCTTGATTCTAAATAAGTTACCTTAACACATACTTCATCTAGATTGGTGGGATTAAACATAAGTATAGTATGTCTAAAATAACTATGTAATCCACCTATATACTTAAAGAGAGTATCTTGTGAGGTCAAATCAACACCCAATATTAATTCTCTTTTTCTAAATTATTGTGTGTAACTTTGGACACTCTGACCATTAGCTTGTCTAAAAGTTTGCCAATCCATAATTTATTTTTGCATGTAAGCTAAGGGATAACATTTCCTTCTTAATGTAGCTATAAAATCATTCCAAGAAGAGATAATTTTACCACTTTTATTCAAATCTTCTTGAGTTCTAGCCTCCCACAAGATGACAGTCGCTCCTTCAAATTGAAGAGAAGCAAGTTGGATCTCTGTGACATCATCATCAATCTTTAGAATCCTGGAATATACTTCAATTTAACGAACCCAATTATCCAAATTTTTAGAATTTACTTCTCCATTGTACATTGTCAACTCAAATGTGACATCAAGCTTAATCAAAGGAGACTTATCATGTCCTCTTGGATATGTAGGAGGAGTAGATCTATGTGAGGAAGGAGGTGAGGATGGAGGTAGAGGAGGAGGAGGAGGTGGAGGCTTTCTCCCATTACCAACATCACCTTTTGGTTGATTATAACTTTCTCCTTCCAGCCATGTTGTTCTCTCATTGTACAACACCATAAGTATCAAAGATATGTCTTGTATTGACTTGCTAGATAGGAAATGAGACCATAGATAATATATATGAAGTCTGACAGTGCTCAAAACAAGAAGGACATTATTATAGTTAATTTGAATACCAGAATTAGGCATAACATCCCATACCATAATAGTAGTAAGGACATGCTATTACATGAACTGCCTAACAAAAAATAAAACATATTCAATATCAACAACATATGCAATGTCAATACTAAGGCAACTTGGGAGGTTCTTGTCGATCAAGATTTCTTAAAGAAAGGTTGTATCGAAGAACAACATCCTCCATGCACACCATATGATCATCCATGCGCTAATATAGTAAGTGTAACTCTTTCGTGCTGAGAAGAAGCTCATCTCTATGTTCATTTCTTTCAAATAATTTTTTCCCCAAGAGATCCTTGGTATGCCAGTGGAGGTCAATGGTGTTGTTACACAAAAATGTCGTCACCTTGATTATTTGTAGTCGGTGTAGGTCTATCACCACCTATACCAACTTCCTAAGCAAGTCTCAAACCTCAGCTCTTCAAAACAAGCTTTATAAATGAGAGAAAGACATCAAAAAAGCAATGTAACTATGGTTCCGCACTTTCTCTCACTTTTTCCTGCGGGCCCGCACCTTTTGTTAAGAGTATCTGCGTACTTATACACTCTGTATGTAAAGGGGAGGGTGCGTACCCCTGTAAAAGTAAAAAGGCACAATCTTTATCTTAAAAAACACATCTTGGGTTAATTCTAGAGTTTTCTAGAAGCATTTGTTACGTGGATTGTTCGCTCCAAGTGGTTCATTCATCCCATGAGAGGAGGAACTAATCCCTTGTTGAGAGGAGCTATCCCTTGGAAGGAGGAATCTATCCCTTTGAAGGAGGAGCTGGTAACTGATCTCCATTGCACTATAAATTGAGGCATTGGGTCAGTGGCGAGGGAGGTTAGAAGCTGAACTTTTGTGGGTAAATGCTAGTGAAATCAAGACTTCCTATTTGAGCTTAAGAGGAGAGATTACATACCTTTTTGGCTTCATTAGGGAGTGAGTGAAGCTTGTCAAAGTAGAGGAGACTTCTTGTTGGACCCTGGGAGGAG
>APFE030119828.1:0-24356 GCA_000404065.3 Pinus taeda | reverse complement strand
GGAGTGAGTGAAGCTTGTCAAAGTAGAGGAGACTTCTTTTGGACCCTGGGAGGAGCTTGTACAGCGTCAAGGCAAAGGTTGTAAGGTTCTTCTCCTTTTGAATTAATACAATCAAGCTCATTTTTCTCAACAAGTATCTCATGTTATTTGTTTCATGGACTCCTTGACTTCCATGTTAAATATGTTTTATAATATTGGATATTCAGGTGCTATTTAATCGTTTGCCTTGTTTGTGCTTGCAGGTTTGCGACAAAGGAACTTACTTGGATCAAAGGAGCGAAGGCATCTCCAAACTTGCATTGGACATGAAGTAGGCCTTAAAACACACTTGTTTCCAATTATTTATAAAGTGCATTTAGAGAAAGATAATGTCTGGTTGGTTTGTTTGTCATTAGGTCTTCATTAGATTCTAGGAAGGTCTATCTTGTCCGCAAGATCGACTCATTCCACGTGACAGGTGTGTAAATATTGGTTGTGGTGGCCATAAGAAGTCCCTAGGTTAGGGGCCTAGTTTCATATCGAAGCCATGACCTATGAACAGAGACAGTATCCATTTCCTTTGTAACTTCTTGTTCAATATGCTTAATTTCTTACTGAATGCCCAAGAGGCGTATGCTCCCAAAATCTATCAGTTGATGTGTGAGCTATGGCCCTGGCTTGGGCACCATTAAGAGCTCCACAACCCCCAGATGCTCATCTCTAGCAAGCTCTTTGACAAAGCATATTGAAAAAAATGAGAAAGCAAGTTTGGACAACAAAGAGTTGGAAAGGAGAGACAACTAAAATAAGAGAAGCAACATTGGGTTATTGGCTTGAGACAGCCAAATTAACCATTCTATGCGAGAGATGCAACAGGTATAGAGAAAGCCAACAGACACAAGAAAAAGAACGCTCATAGGTAGGTGAAGCTCCCACCAAAATAAATTATACACACTATAAACAAGGACCACAAAAAATAAACTTTATTTTTGGGACATATACCTGAAACTTGCACTGACAATGGGAAGGGTTAAAAAGGGGAGATCAGGCCAAGGATCAAAGTTGCTAGCTCTATGATGGAATCCCCTTTCCCTCGCTGATAACTCAATCATAGGTGACTTTCACCCACTTTTACATGAACAAGATGAAAGGAGGGACTAGACCAAGAGGGCTTGGTCCTTTTGTCTGAGTATTGCTATCACAAAAATTGAATAAAGCTTGAGCTAGCAAAAAGATTCAAGATTAACTTTAGAGCCAGCGAAAATCACTCGCATGAAGCAAAGAATGACCTTAAACTATAAAACCTTCTCCCTATGCATTAGGACTATGAATGCCATCAATGATGGTCTCTGAAGCTTCGATGTAAATTCATTATGCATTAAAAGCTAAATGCACCTACATTCCCATCAACATGATTTCTAAATTGTCGATTTGAAGGTCGATTAAATTTAAATGGTCTAGGAGGGCATCTAGTGCTACGTTGCTTTCCACAAGCATTGTTTCTCAGAATTTGGTAGAAAATTTTTCAAAAAATCAAAATACTAGAGTGTTTGAATCGTTTTTTTGTAATGAAAATAAATTCAACTTCTTAAAAAACCCTGAAGTACCCAAAATCTCAAAATTTAACAGCGATCACCTATATTTTCTAAAAATTATATCAAATTTTATCATAATAACGTTAAAATTTCCTTTATTTTAGAAACTAATTTATTAACTCATTAAAAAAGTAAGCTAATTTATTTCCATATATTGATGGGGAGGCAGCCATCAACTTCGTACTTTAACTCATTCCCAAACACTCCATTGGAGAAAATAACTAAATCCTAAAAATAATACAAAGTGTTCATGATTATTGATATTTTAAATCTTTTAATTAATAATATATTTTATTATTCATTATAAAAAATATATGTATGCATATTATTTTTAATAACGTAATGTGACGTACTTGTAACGTACTTGTATAGGAGGGAAAATGTTAGATTGACTAAGTTAAATTAATAATACATATACAAAGGTAGGTTTGTTCCTAGGTGTTTAATTATAATAGTTCCTACCTAACTAATATAATTTTTGACCTTTCAGACTTCGTAAAATCTGGAGAGGGTGGGTGGCAAGCGGGCAGTGGTGAAGGTGTGAAAGATAAGGAAAATCATTTTATATTTATATTTGTATTTTTAAGTTTGATAAATAGATGGTTCGTGTGTGTAGGGTCTGTTTGCTCTTCATTACAATATATTTTTATCTTCTAGAAAAGTGTTTGCTGAGGTATGCATGCTTTCATCTCTTTTGTAAGGGGCTGGTAGTTTAGTAGATTAATGGATTTTAAGTTTTAAACTTTGAAATATTGAAAGGGATCTGGAAAGTGTATCGGAGTATTAAGATTGTAAAATAGTGAATAAGTGAAATAAAATTATTAAAAGATTATGAGCAGCTCTAAAATTATAGGTTTAAATTTAGTAGTAGATTAGTAGATAGAGGAGGTTTTTGTGAGAATTCTATCAGTCAAGGGTCATTTGAAGTTTTGATTTTAAAATTAAATTATTATTTGAGATAAAATAATAATAATAATTTTAAATTTGTTTAGATTAAATTAAGATTTATTTTGGAAATTTGAAAAATTAAAAAATAATTTAAAGGTTATTAATTTTATATAAATATTTTTAATTGGTTTAATATAAAGAGCTATGCATTCTAATTTTTTATCAACGCAATACAAATGCCCATTTTAATATTCGAGTAGAGAGCTTTGAATCTAAAACCTTAATCATGTAATATTAAAAAAATTATCAATTGGTTTTATTAAGACAGTCTCCAATCATCATCTCATTTGTTGTTTAATTGTAATTAACATGTTTGTTCAAAGCAAGTGTTGAAGGCATGGAACATTGGACCTATGTGGTCTAATCAACCTAGTTAAAGTGGGTTAAGGCCCCTACTCGGTTGACCCTACCTCACTGCCATGGATAAATTCTTGCTTCGATTGATGATCCCCACTTAACAGTCATACATCCCTCAATTATCATATTTGGATTGAAACACTTATTTTGAGTTGTTTACCTCCATTTTACATTGTTATGTATGTGCGTATTTTTACAAAAACATTATGAACCCCAAACTTTAGACACCACATGAAAATAATAAAAAACATGGTTAAATGTTTAATGACGTGGTTAGGTACATATTTCCTACTTGCAAAATATGGATGTGTATAATGTTTATTTATCTGATCCCCCTCAATTGAATCAAATCTTCCCTCTAATAACTTTTGATCACCTTATTTGCACCATTGATTTCCCTTGTCACCCTTCTATTGGTGTTATGCCTCTCCTCAATAAGGCTAATCACTATGATGAATGACTGCATAAACCACACATAGACTATTGGTCACAAACACAATCCATCATAATGTTCATATATGACCTTGAACATACACAATGTTTATGGGTGTTTATGCGTGGCCCTCATTATGTACATTGTGTTCAACCATGTGCTCTCGTAAATATGAAAATGACCCTTATTCAAGAGAATGTATACCAAAGAAGTATGATTACATTGAGTCATTAAAAACACCTTCTAATAATGAATTTAAAATAATGATATGCTAGAATGCATCTGATTAGGGGCTTGGTAGGCTATCTTGAGTGATTGAGTGCTTTGAGCTTCTTGTAGTAGTTCCTGGGATCAATCCATTGTGCAAACTCTTTTTGTTAAGTGTCTCACTTGATATCTATCAAGTTCAGTGCTATAATCAACCATGATAGCTTCGCACTAGGTATTATTTGTGAACTATAAGAAAATGCTCTATAGTTTCCTTGCAAGGATTTTTTTGGAATACATACACACACATACACATAATGCAAGACAATGAACTAATGTTTAGATCCTTTCTCATTTGAAAAAAGTAGCAAGAGGGAAAATTGATGAAAAGTGACAAGAATATGACAAAGTCTTATTTATTTTTTATCTGAATTGGATCATTATATTGTTTAGTATCATCCTTGATGCTCTTAGGGTGGAAAATTTAGAGAAATCAAGTTATAGGAATAGTTTTAGTGGCATGACCCAATTTGGAGAATTGGGGTTAGAAACCTTATAGAGCCAATTTTAGGCCTTGAACGACATTTTTTGGGGTTAAAACTTTGTTAATTAAGTGTTGCGTCCCCTAATGTTATTTTTCACTAAAAAAACATTTCCAATGGTGTAAGAATCATGTTAATTGAAGTTTGAACACAAAAGTTATGACTCTCAAAAGTTAACCTATTGTGATTGACCACCATAATTCGAGAGGATGCCACGCCAAACCTCATTGCTCATGGAAAATGGGATAGCCAAATGGGAAATATGAAGAAAACTCTAGAAAAAAGTGAGTTGTAACTCATATTGAGGGTTAAATTGGTAAAATTTAATTGCTAGTTGGCTATGAGGCCATGTTATAACTAGGCCACTAAGAGGAAAATGTGTTAGATTCTATTCTAGTTTATTGTTGTTTCATACTACAATATAGTAGCTGAGAGTGGATTGAGTGAGGGTAGAATAAAGAGGGTTTGTGCTTTGTAGAATCCCATGAGCTATATGTCTCACGCCTTTGTATTTACACCTATTCCATTTAGAGAAAGAGAGATCAGAGTGACATCACCTTCTAGTTGTGCTTTCTCTAGAAAGAGTTTCCCAGGTCATATATTGGTATTATTGTGGTTTGTGAATGATAAATTTACATGCTACCCATTTTCCACAATTTATATTGCATTCATAAATAAAAAACAATAATTTAATAAATGTAGAATAAGTAAGAGAAACTAGTCTTATATGATAGATTTTAAATTTTATTCTAATTTATTAAATAAATTGTTTATTAAAATATCCACAATAATTTACTCATCATAATTTAACAAAATTGTATATATATAACTATATAATATATATATATATAAATTAAGAAATTACATATATTAAATAAAAAATTAAATATCCAAAAAAAATTTTAAAATTTTTAAGGTTCACGAATCTGAAAGAAACATTTTTAATCTATTTAAGAAAGAAATTCATAGTCTAATATAAAAAAGGGTTTTTAAATTCATGAACCCATCTGTGAATTAAGAAATTCAACAAAACTGTATCATTACATTCTAATAAAGACGTATAAAATAATCTAATTATTAACCTACTATGAAAGTATACATATGAATGAGATTTATATAAGATTTTTTTTAGGGTGATTGTTGCTAACGTAATAATACATATATTATTTAAAAAAATTTCAATCAATACAGTGAGTGGTGTGTACTTGGTGTTTACCAATTTAAGATCATCCATTGAAATCAAATCTGACATAATTTGAGTGCGTTCTATAGTCATTTGCGAACATGCTTAAAAGATTGTCCATATCTCTAGAATACTTTTATCCAATCATATAAGGAGTTGTTTATAATGTGATTTTTTTTGGAGATTTTAGTGACAGAATCGGGCGGAAGAAATTGAGGTTAAATCTTGATTTGTTGCAGTGAAAATAGTTTTTTAATTGTATATTTGGATTCAGCACCCTGAAAAACCTGTGGGACACTTTGATTGTGCAGAAACTAGCTATCAAACTTGCGATTCCAATAAATTGCTGCCGGATTTTGACCAAAAAAACCCACCAGAGAAACTTCCAACAAAATCGCATTATAGACAACTGCATCATATAATATATTTTATTATTTTATTCATACTTAACCAATGTAAGAGAGGCTCCTCCATGGGACTTCATCAAAGCACGAGTTCAAAACCATTACATTACGAAGCCATGACGTAACAATTACTCGGTCACAAGAAAAGATACATCGTCCATAACAATAGTCCCACACGTACCGAGCGGATACCTCCTCTATTTAGGAAATATATATAAATAATTTCAAAATGATGCAAGCACACGTTAGCTTTTTATATTCGAACACCTGTGAAGGGCGGCTAGTGGAAGGCAATTGCTATTTCCACCTCCATAGCAAAGTTAATACTATGGAGGGTACAGAGTCTCACAGCGCATCATCGACCCTACATCATCCATGATCAGACCATGCATCTGTCTCCGGCTGCCCATCAAAACCCCGGCTACCCTGCCCGCAGCCACCCGCAGCCTCCCTCCGGTTTGAGGACTTAAAGAGGTTCACCGTACTCATTTAATAGCAGACGAATTTGAATTTGAATTTGAATTTTGAGTTCGAATTTAAAATACCGCCCAAACAAAATTCAAATTTCTATAACCATAAACAGAAAGAGGCTCGAGGCTCGCTAATTGCGGCATTGGCTTCTCTGTAAATATGCCCATCGGCCTTTGCAGACGAATTTGAATTTGAATTTTGAGTTCGAATTTAAAATACCGCCCAAACAAAATTCAAATTTCTATAACCATAAACAGAAAGAGGCTCGAGGCTCGCTGATTGCGGCATTGGCTTCTCTGTAAATATGCCCATCGGCCTTTCCAAAGAGAAGCGAGGAGGCCAATCCCGTGTTAGAGGAGATCATCAGCTGTCTTCAGTTAGCCTTAACGGGTTACAAAAGAATAACGAAGATGGTTAGATCCCCTTGCTGTTCAAAAGAAGGTCTTAGCCGCGGCGCTTGGTCCGCCATGGAGGATATGATTCTCTCTGAATACATTCGAATTCATGGCACCGATGGATGGAAAAATATCCCTAAAAAAGCAGGTGAGTTTCAGTAAAATTCTAATTGCAATTTTTATTGCAAACAAAATGCGCATTGAGAGGCTAAATGAGCGGGTAGGTTTTGTTTTGCAGGTCTTAAGCGATGTGGAAAGAGTTGTAGGTTGCGTTGGCTGAACTATCTTCGCCCCGACATTAAACGTGGTAACATTTCTCCCGACGAGGAGGAGCTCATTATTCGGTTGCATCGTCTTCTTGGCAATCGAGATGTAGAAAATCAGTGCACATGACACTTTCGGTTTTCTTAGGTTTTGAAATAGTTTCGAAATCTGCCATTGAATTAATCTCAACTATACAATGTATGTGCAGGTGGTCTCTGATAGCAGGACGACTGCCTGGTCGAACAGACAACGAAATCAAGAATTACTGGAACACTCATATGGGCAAGAAGCTGTGCATGTCAATGAACAAATCTCAACTCAGGATTCCAGAAAATCGAAGAACAAGATCAAAATCTCCTGTTCCTGTTCAAAATCCTGTGTTCAAAGCCACTGCCGTTAAAAGAAAAACAGTCGTGCGACACTCTGGAATTGTAAGAGCAAATGGCTATAACGATGAGGGCTCCAGTAATCATATATCAGATCAAGCCTTCAAATTATGGAATGTTCAAGAAACCTGGAAATCCTCATGGCTCGACGTACTTGTGAACGATTCCATCGGAGACGAAGAATCCGAGCGTATTGATTTGGCATTGGCTGATAATCCCGTTGAAACAACAGCTACAGATTCTCTGTCTTCTATGTCGAGTTTAGGTGACCAGCAATCTCCTCATTACGATCATTCTGGGGGAGATGCAGCTAATTTAGCCGACAGTTCATTTTCTTCGAACAAGCAGTCGTCCCATTACTGTAGTCTTCTCCCTTCTCCGTTCGTCTGTTCAACAGATTTTACATCAGAAGACTTGTACAGAGCAATGGAAGAAGACTACAATAACGAAGAAGACAAAGAATGGATTCATGAATTCGATTATTTACAGGAATGAAGAGAGCTTTAGATAGAGTTGGGCTGCAACATCGTGTGGAAGGGATGAGCTGTAGACAAACTTTTTCTGGAATACCGTGAATAAATCCCGTGACAGGAAATGGAGCCAGCAAAATTTTAGGGATTTCAATCTGAAACTTTCCACCAAGTAGAGAGGCAATCAATGCATCCCACAACTATAGTAAATGTTGTAGAGGTGTGCGGCATTTTTATTTAATTAACAGTTTTATTTTCATTAACTATTGCGTTGTGTTTGATAATAAAAAGAAAATTGGAGATTCTATTTATCTATAATATGATTGATTCAAGTTTCATTTTGTAATATTTGCTATAGCAGTTTTTGTTTAACATAATGTTATATAGGTAATTAATTTATATCTGTGTGATAATTTTAGATACAGTTGCAATATTTATTTCATCATTTTAGGATTAAAATTAAAATCACCATATTAAAATTCTTGCAAATAGCTCATATTCATGTTCACTTAAATACCATCAATTATCACTTATCATAATTCAATCAAATATTGGTATAAAAACAGATAAGATCAATATGCAAAGGTAAATAAGACTTTTTAGTGATAGCTACCCACCAAAATTTATGCAAGTCTTAGCTAGACAATTAATTTTTCAATTTCATATAGTAACAAAATAAAATCTTATCAACCATTAATTAACTAAAACATTACTTAACTATTTTCTAATATTCAAATTACTTTTATAATAAATATTATTAATTAACAAGTTCAATATTAATAAATATTGGTACCTGCGTGTTTTATTAGTTGAAATAAATAACTATATTCATAAACTCATCAATAATTAAATGAAAATTGATTCAAATAATAAATTTTTATTTAATATATATTACAAGTAGTTGGACACTTAAAAAAATCATTTTAACAAATAATTTTACCTATAGTAAAAAGAGTTGTGATTTTACTTAATATTAATAACAAAGTATAAAATTGTTGATAATAAATTAAAATAATTTTCAATTCAAATAAGAAATAACTTAGTAAATAAATCAACTCCAATTTTAGAATATATATATGGAATATATTCAATCTTTTTTTCATAGATATAATTGGCAAGAACAACTACTATTTAAAATATATTTATCTATACTTTACGCCTAAAATGTAAATCTTTCTAGACAACCTTCACAATAAATATATTACTAGTATAATAAGGCATTATTATCGATGGATATGATTGGATTCTCCACCACCATAATGTAGCTATTAACAAAATAACCAAATTTACCAATCAATAAAACCTAAATTAGCTAGATTCTAAACCTAACACTAACACGAATTTAGTTCTTTTACTTTATTTAACTATATTAAAGCTAAACAACATATAATAGCTACTATATAACAATTGTTTATTAGTAATTTATTATTATCATTATAATTACATTAATAAATATAGTTGATAAAACTGAACTACTTTTATTTTTTTTAATTTATCATTTTAATTTACATTTACATTATGTTATTTAATAATTTTATAATTATATAAAATAAATGTGATTTAAAAATATATCTACTAAAACTATATATTTATTTATTTATAATTTTTATACAAATATTTAAACTGAAAAAAGTTACTCTACCAACATCTATCAACCTAAATACCCTTAGTAGCACTTCTTAATTATTGCATTAATCTGAATCGTTCGTGTTATTCTCATTATTTTTAGGAGTTGTCTATAATGCGACTTTTTGGAGATTTTGGTGACGGAATCCGGCGGAAGAAATTGAGGTTGAATCTTGATTTGTTGCAGTTAAAATGGTTTTTTAACTGCATATTTGGATTCAGCACCGTGAAAAACTCCTGGGACGCTTTGATTGTGCAGAAACTAGCTATCAAACTTACGATTCTAATAAATTGCTGCCGGATTTTGACCAGAAAAACCCACCACAAAGGTTTTCAAAAAATCGCATTATAAATAACTGCTTATTTTTATACTTGGTCCTTACGGACGAATTGATGACGACCATGTGATTACTCTAGCCAAAGTTTATAAAATAATTGTTCGTTATTACTCTATTGGACTTTGGTGGAGTCAGTGGTCATTGATGTGACATTGCGCTTAGGCCGATAGGCCTTTCCTTTGAAAGGGACCTTCGTCGTCCCTTTCAATGTCACGTTGACACCTGGCAGACTGTTTTCATGCTGACACCTGGCGGAGAATTCAATTCCATAAATTTTTCCCCACTCTTCCTGTTATGCCTTGTGTTAGGTTGGCCACACTCTCTGCGCCTGCAAGTCCGCAAATTTTTAATGAGTTACAGGCCTTGTGTTAGGTTGGCCACACTCTCTGCACCTGCAAGTCCACAAATTTTTAATGACTGAGATGACATCTGTTGAGTATGTGTGTGACCTCGGCCATCGCCACCTTAATCTCCACCGCCTTCACCTCCTCCACCTTCATGGCATTCACCCTCTCACCCTCGAACCTTCATGGCATTCACCTCCTCACCCTCGCAGCCTTCACCTTCTTGACCACGCTTCATGGCATTCACCTCCTCACCTTCGCAGCCTTCACCTTCTCAACCACGCTTCCTTCCTTGGAGAACCCTCGTTTGTGCTGTTACAGGTAAATGTTATGATGATCGTCTACATTGTTACAGGTAAATGCTCATCTGTGCTATTACAGGGAAATGCTATCCTGGTTTGTGCTGTTACAGGTAAATGTGATCATCTACATTGTTACAGGTAAATGCTCGTCTGTGCTGTTACAGGGAAATGCTATCCTGGTCATCTGGGTTGTTACAGGTAAACACTATGCTCATCTGATCTGGAACCTTCACTATCAGAAGATATGTTATTGTAAATGAAAAGTGTTCACGATTTTGGACAAAATGCCAACCTCCCCCACACAAAATGGTTATGCCGGAATTTTATTTTCTTCACCACAGGGTTTTACTTCCATTGTTCTACAAATTGGATGGATGATATATTTTCAAAAGTGGGTTCGATGTATTTTTATTTTCAACAGCCACAATCATGGTTTGTGTTTACAGTGTTATGATCTGAGTGAAACTCGTTCTTTTTCTCGTGACCCAGGCTTTGATACTAGGCCGGACCTTTCTGAGGTGAGTACTTTACTTTTATTTCGTCTTTGTTGTGTCAGGGGTTCTGGGACTTGGCCCGAATTCGCTCTTGATATGTCACCAGAGCTGTATGTTTTTTTAAGGGTTTCATAGTTGTTTTAATGTGGCGCTTGCAAGGTCCAAACCTGGGTTTGGACATAAATATTTTCAGAGAAGTTGTGGATTCATAGTTTCTCCCCCTTTCTTAGTGGGTATTTTCGTTCTATTCGGAAATATGTAAATCACTGGTCGAAACCTCCATGGTTAGGGCCGATCAACAATTTTATTCAGAAAATTTGATGCTTTGGTCTCTCCATGCTTACCCTGACTTGAGATGGGGTTTAAGTGTCGCCTTCACCCTTTAAAATCCCTGGTTTTCAAGATTAGTATGTTTTCCTCCCATTTAAGCTGTCAAGGTTCTTAGACAAGCTCCATTTTTCTGGAACTGGAGTTCAATAACCCCTTTCAAGCGATCTGGCTTTATCTCTTAAAGCAATATCGTATTTGATCATTTATGACCCTGAATTTGTTCTTGTTCTGATTCATGATTCAATGGCTTTCTTTTGCCGTTATGGGTTTTTAAACATTAAGATCGTTATATATATTGTATGGTAAAATGAGGTAGACAATGTTGTATTCGAATCTTTGTCATTGCGTGTAATTCATTCTATATTTGATGCTCTGTTTACAAGTTTCATCTTGACGTGTAACTCATTGATTTATGATCTAAATGCTTTGATCTGTCAAGCTTTGTTGAAGGCAAGAAGGTTATGATTTGACTTGTTTGGGTTTCTGCTATGTAGTTTAAATTCTGTGTTCTGTTTTCTGCCACCAATACATAAAATAAGGTGAGTTCAAATACTATTTTATTTATTTTCCACAATTTGTTGAATTCTGTTTCTAACTCTGCCTGGAACAAGTATAGGATGTCCTGCTCTCTCACGCTCTCTTTTTTTACTTTCTAAATATTCTATATTCATTTTAAATTTCCTGAAGGCCCCACAGGTGTGTGGCGTAGTGGCAAGCAGTGAGATGATTGGGATATCTTGGTTGAAACTAGAAGCATTCATTGCTTCAGTTTGAAATTTTACATGCTATTATCCTGAATGGGACGAGAATCATCAAGTGTTCAAGTTGTCAGGGTCCTGCATAATATGCTTACTGAACAAGTAATCCAGTCTCGTTATTCAGCCCAAATTTGCTTTCCCGTGGGTAGCAATGCTGGAAAGTTGACAAGTTTTGCCTTTACGATGCTAGAATTATCTTTATGCAGAAATTCCAGGGATATGATAACAGTTCCAAAGGTTGGGTGCTGAACATTACCTCTTTATCGGGTGCTCTCAATGGCACAACTCATGTCTACCTGGACGGAATGCAGTGAGCTTCCCAGAAATTGTTTGCTTGCTGGTTTTATGAATTCTTTTCAGAGTATCCCTGTTTTTGCTTTGGAATTTCAGACTCCCAAACTATGTATTAATATTGGGCAATGAATATATACCTTCATAATATAGGCTGGAATATACAATGTGGAATAGGAGTAGAGTAATAGATGCTATATATCTCAGCCTATACAACATTTATTTCTCTTCTGCTAGGTGCATATTGATTACCTATTGGGCTTGTATCTTGTTCCTACTGACATAATTGTTTCCATGTCACCTATTTCGATACCTGTATTTAAATATCCTTATCTTTTGCGTCATTGTAGGCCCGAAGATGGAAAGACAATCAAACCCATCTCTTTGTTACAGATGTGTCATGTGGGAGTTATTGACACTGTCGGGCTGGAAAGCTACTACAACTTTGGGTTTGATCATTTTAACGTGACTTAGCAAAATGTTGGGATTTCCAGGCTTATACAGAGTCTTGTAGGAAATGTTGGACCTTTTGCTTCAGAAGATTGCATTTTTCTAGATTTAAGTCTACAGGTCTCAGTTGAACTTAGTACCAAACTCCAGATTTTTCCAAATACTTACTATTCCAGATGGGATCTGCTGCTTTTTTGGCCCTCATTTGATAAAGACAAGTCTATTCTTGAAAATAAGATAGAGATGTTCAAAGCCCATAGTACTTGTTACATTCAACTCTTTCTCTTTCATTGGAAGCAATTATAGTTTTATGTAGAAAGCATATAATATGATTTAAGTCTATTCTTGAAAATAAAGTAGAGATGTTCAAAGCCCATAGAACTTGTTTCATTCAAGCCTTCCTCTTTCATTGGAAGCAATTATAGTTTTATGTAGAATGCATATAATACGATTTAAGACTATGCTTGAAAATAAGATTGAGATGTTCAAATCCCATAGTACTTGTGACATTCAAGTCTTCCTCTTCATTGGAAGTAATTATAGTTTTATGTAGAATGCATATAATACACATTTGTGGTGGTTAAAAATTCTGAATTGAAGGATTAACTAAATATTGATGTTTCAAACCACTTTTGCTTGAAACAGCTATGCTTGGAATTCATCCTCCTCTTTATTAGGACGCTGCAGATGAGCCGGTGGTGCTATCCCAGCAATGTGCCACTTCCTTACAAAGGTTACAAGTGATGATTGAACAGACAGATCTCTTTCTTGCTTGCTTGAGCAATTAGTTATATTGTTACATCACTCTGTAAAATCCGAATTCTAACATATTATTTTAGTACTTAGAAGTGCATTTCAATAAGATATAGCGAATAGCAATTACTTATGTGTATTTTTTCAGTACACGTCTGCCTTGCAATTTTGAGATGCAAGATTGCAAATTCACATTTTTGGAGTTGATTGGGTTTATCTTTTATGTTTTTGTTATGTTTTTTTTGTTGGATTTTGGAATCAACTGAGTGGGCTTTTTGTCCCTTATTTCGCTCTCTTTAAATAGGACTTCTATGAACCCTTTCTTATCCAATTGCACAAAGACTATTTTTTGGTTCATCTATAGACAAGGCGAAGTTTCCTTTTCAAAATGAGTTTCAAAATTTTAATAATTTAAATTTCTATAATTAAATAAATTATTTTTATTAAATGAATTTTATTAAAAGTAATAAAAATTATCTTTAGGAAAACAATCTTACAATTAGTTAATGTTTTAGTTGTAGTGTCAACCACCAATGTAAGTGATTTATTTTAATATTTGCAAATCACAAATTTCTTTTCAATTACTATATAAAACACTGTAATATACTTTTTATTTAAATATCAATAGTTTGGTTTTGGTTTTGTTCTTTTAATATCAAATCTGATGGTACATGATGGTCATGGTGGTTAGTGCCTTCGTCACTAGTGAGCTTTATATTTGCTTGCCTATCTATAGAGGTTTCTTCCTTTTAATATATGTCTTTCCATTGTGTCGCTCCCACTGACGCCAACATACGTGGATGACTTTTTAGATTTCTATGGTTAATGTTTTAGTTTAAAATTAACTTCTAAATAGTAAAGCTGTTTATATATATTTAGATGCTTTAATAGGATAATTAAAAATAATGCATTAGAACATAATTTTAATTAGGGTTATATAGTAGGTAATATTGCTACTTAATAAATATAATTTAATAAACTAAAAATAATAAGGTAAAAAATTTTATCACAAAAATAAACAAATAATAAAATATTGTATTGTTGAATGCTATCACAGAAAATAAAAAAAACCAGTTGTTGATTTTTTGGAAGTTTTTCTAGGACTATCTTTTTTAAAATCTTGGGGGAATTTATTGAAATCACAAGTTTGATGGTAACCTATGTGCAATGGAAGTGCCCTAGGGGTTTTTCAAGGTGCTAAATCCATATATACAGTGAAAAACCCAGTTTAAATAACACAAATCAAGATTTCACCTCAATTTTTTTTCAGCTTAATGTCACTTAAAACAACTCCATAAGAAAATATAATTAATTAATATTGTTTATATCAACACATATATATACACTTTAATATTCTTTATTTATTTATTTATTTTATTTCTGTGTATTTTTATGTATATATAATTAAATTTATTAAAATATATTTTTAATATAATATGAAGTAAATTTAAATTAAAAATATGGAGAGAAACTATAATTCTTGAAAATGGAAATAATAGAAGAAAAAAAGAAAAAAAAATCAACAAGAAAAAGTCAAATGAAAAGAAAATAAAACAAAATATTAGTAGTTGATTTGAGGCTTTTGTGATCCATATCAGGTTTATGAGAGATTTTTCAGCGTAAATCACAAGATCTGTCATTTGTCGATGCGTTTCGAACCAACTAGTGCGGTTCATCTTCAGGACAAGTTGAGGAATGAGATCGAGCTTTGCATTTTAAATAGCTTGAGTAGCGCCTCCAACGGCTAACTAGGGCAACGGCTAAATTGGACTACCCCACAACTTTGCTCAAAGAACTCTCCCTCAAAACAGAAAAAGGTGGAAGTGAGGCAGATCTCAACTAACCAAGTAGTGTCAAGATCTGTTAAGTGGCTGATAACCTCCAAGGCCTCATTAATAGGGATGCAAGTGTACAGGGAAACAACATGGCTCCCAATGGACTTCTAGCAACTTGATACAAAGTTCCAACCCTAAACCCAAGAGTAAAAGCATATTTAAAATTCATTTTCCAAACGTGTACCTTTCCATCAATGAATGCCACCTTGTAACCTTTGTCTTCCATTGTGGAAATGGACACCAAGTTCCTTTTGAGATCATGTAAATAAATAACTTCTTGTAAATGAATCATGTTACCCTGATTCAATTGAAGAGTAACATTCCCTACACCCTTTATAGGATAGGTGGCATCATCTCCAAGAATAATCTCCAAGTTTGTCTCCTTCTCTATTAGATTAGCGAGAGCTTCCTTGTATCTGGTGAAGTGCCTTGAAGCACCACTATCAATAAGCCAATTCCCCAAAGTGTTTGGAGGAGAGGTACTAGAGAGGGCCTATATGAGATAATACTCCTTTTGCTTATGAAAAACAACATTAGATTCTTCATACCTGGAGTTCCTTGCTTTCTTGGAAGGTAGACCATTTCCTTGATGACCTGCATTCCTTTTTCCTTTGACATTGTACCTGTCATTCCTTCGATCATTATTGTTGAATTTTCCCTTGGAATGATTGTGATCATCATCATGTGATGTGTCCCTTCTATTTGGACACTCCCTAGCATAGTGGCCAAACTTATTGCAAGAAAAGCATATGCCTTTCCTTCCTCCCTTAGATCCAGGCTTTCCATTGAAATGACCTTTAGACCCTGCATTATTTCTCCTTTTGGCATGAGCGGAGAAAGTAGTGGAGTTGCCTCTATTAGAAGGCATCTCTTGCTCCACCATCCTGGTTTCTTCTTGAATGCATCTCGACATCAATTCTTCAAACCTCAGAATTTGATCATTATTGAGAATAGTGGTTCTAAATATATACCACTCGAGTGGGAGACCTCCAAGGGTAGTGATAGTAAGTTCCTTGTCAGACATGATTTCTCCAATCGATAGAAGATCATTCTTGATCTTGGTGATCCTTAAGAAGTAGGATTGAATATCCTCATCCTTTCCCTTCTTAATATACTTCAACTTATTTTTCAGGAACAAAATTTGATTTGCATCACTAACCTTGAACATGCTTACCAATTTGTCATAGATCTCCTTGGAGGTGTTCAAATCGGAGATGTAGGCCACTAGACGCTTGTCAATGGAATCTATGATAATATTCTTCACTTTGAATTCACCATTGGTGTACTTTTTCTTTGTAGCAGCTAGTGCATTTGATGGAGGCTCAGGGATTTTACCCTTCACATAATCCAACACTTATTACTTCTATGGTTAAGAGAAATTTACTTCAAATTTATTTATTATCTCAATATCAATTTCTAGATTAGCAATCACACCATCATGATAGTAAAATGCATATATAACATAAACATAAATAGTAGAAGACAAGTCAAGATAAGAGGACACAATATGTGGTACCAACTAGGGACAAACCACAATGTGGGGAAACCCTTGATCAATTCTTCTTATATTCTTCAATAGTTCAACAAGGAGATAGAGATAGAGTACAATGAATTAAAGTCAATAGTAACGTGCCAAATTAGATATTAGAAATAAAATATATTCACCATGAAGATGACACAATGAGGTTGCAATCCTCCTTTCTTCGCTGCATCACAGATTAAGGCACCTTTTACATGCTGCAAAGACTGGTGCTTTTCTTGGAAAATCTGGTCACTAGTTAGGGCACAAACTCTAACTGTTACAACACCCTAAATACACCCAACAACCCACCTGTTGACAATAGCTTTCCTTCATAGAGTCCCTCCAACTATACGCTGCCTCATAGGGCTTCCATCCTCCTAGAATGTGGCTCCTAAAGCCTACGGCCTAGCCCAACAATGGATTGTAACTTTCGTCCCCTCAATTAGTGCCCCAAACAGTCCTTAAACAACAGGCCCTTGCTCCTCTTTTCTGCGGCTTCTTCTTCCCTACAAACTGAGCTTAAGAACAGTCCTATCATGCCCAAATAGCCCTGAACTAGTCCACGCTGTCACCTACAACGATGTGGCTTTATCACAGATCCTTCACGTTATTATAGTACTCCTTTTGTTGCGGCTATGTCCACACTTCTTGTTGTGTCTTAGGGTCACTTTCTAGCTGTGTTTTAGGGCTCCAAAAACTGTGGCTTTAGGCCTTCTTATGCTGCAGATTAGGGATTTCATTTAGGGCCTTTATGGACTACATATAAGCCTCCTTTTGACTGTGGCTAGGGCCTCTCTTTTCTGTGGCTTAGGGTTTCCTTTTAGCCGAGAATGAGGGTCTCCTTTAGCTGCATTTTATGACATATTTTAAAAGGGGATTAGGGAATCAATTAACTGTGGCTAGTTCTCATTCAATCTCCGTATAGAACCCTTCCTTCACTGTGGCTAGGGCACCTTGTCTTGCTACGTTTAGGGCTTCTTCATGGCTATGGCTTGATCTCCTTTAGGAAAACGATTAGGGCTCTCCCTCTAGGCCTATCTTTCCACCAAACCGAAACGAGTGGAGAGAGATTGCAAGAGATGTATATGTCTCAAATGAATTGAAGACTCTTCTATTTATAATGCAACACTGCGGTTGAGCTGGGGTAATTTTCTTGCTGGCCGACCTTGACAAATTGTCAAATAATACAAATAAATTCATATCTCCATAAATACATGTAAGAATCGGATGATCTTTAGATCAATCCTACACCTCTTGAAGAGAGGAATCCGATAAAAATATCAACTTCCATAAATAAGATGACCCACATTGAGTTTGGTCTTAGTTGCCAATTTTCACAAAGAGATGTACTTCTGCCCCCTAAAATTGGCTTTAATCCTATAACTACTTCGATTTTCATGGTTGCTTCCCTTGAAAATGGAAGCCTTCCCTACCAACTATTTTGGAAACATCCTCAAAGTCCTTTTCCCCTTGGACTGGTTCCTAGAAGCCTCCTACTCTTGAACATACCTTTTCTGTATATGCCCAGTTTCTCTATATGCCCAGTTTCCGTATATGCGCACATCTTTCATATATGCGCACATCTTCCGTATATGCACAGTTTCCGTATATGCGCACATCTTCTGTATATGCCAAGTCTTCTCTATATGACCAGTTTCCGTATATGCGCACATCTTCCGTATGTGCACAGTTTCCGTATATGCGCACATCTTCCGTATATGCGCACATCTTCCGTATATGCCCAGTTTCCATATATGCGCACATCTTCTATGGATGCCCAGTTTCCATATATGCACACATCTTCCGTATATGCCCAGTTTCCATATATGCGCACATCTTCCGTATATGCCCAGTTTCTGTATATGCGCACATCTTCCGTATATGCCCAGCTTCCGTATATGCGCATATACGAAAACTGGGCATATACGGAAGATGTGCGCATATACGGAAACTGGGCATATACGGAAGATGTGCGCACACGGAAGTTGTGTACACATCTTCCGTATATGCCCAGTTTCCGTATATACGGAAGATGTGCGCATATACGGAAAGTGGGCATATACAGAAAGTGTGCATATACGGAAACTGTGCATATACGGAAAGTGCGCATATACGGAAGATGTGCGCATATACGGAAACTGGGCATATACGGAAGATGTGCGTATAAACGGAAACTGTGCATATACGGAAGATGTGTGCATATACGGAAACTGTGCATATACGGAAGATGTGCACATATATGGAAACTGTGCACATACGAAAACTGTGCACACATCTTCCGTATATGCCCAGTTTCCGTATATGCGCATATCTTCCGTATATGCCCAGTTTCCGTATATACGGAAGATGTGCGCATATACGGAAACTGAGCATATACGGAAGATGTGTGCATATACGGAAACTGGGCATATATGGAAGATGTGCGCATATACGGAAACTGGGCATGGAAGATGTGCGTATATACGGAAACTGGGCATATACGGAAGATGTGTGCATATACGGAAACTGGGCATATACGGAAGATGTGCGCATATACGGAAATTGGGCATATACGGAATATGTGTGCATATACGGAAACTGTGCATATACGGAAACTGGGCATATACGGAAGATGTGTGCATATACGGAAGATGTGTGTATATACGGAAACTGGGCATATACGGAAGATGTGCGCATATACGGAGACTGGGCATATACGAAAGATGTGTGCATATACGGAAATTGTGCACATACGGAAACTGTGCACACATCTTCCGTATATCCCCAGATTCCGTATATGCGCATATCTTTCGTATATGCCCAGTTTCCGTATATACGGAAGATGTGCGCATATACTGAAACAGGGCATATACGGAAGATGTGTGCATATACGGAAACAGGGCATATACGGAAGATGTGCGCATATACGGAAACTGGGCATATACGGAATATGTGCGCATATACGGAAACTGGGCATATACGGAAGATGTGCACACATCTTCCGTATATGCCCAGTTTCCGTATATGCCCACATCTTCCGTATATGCCCAGTTTCAGTTTACAGAAGATGTGCGCATATACGGAAACAGGGCATATACGGAAGATGTGCGCATATACGAAAACTGGGCATATACGAAAGATGTGCGTATATACGGAAACTGTGCATATACGGAAGATGTGCACACATCTTCCGTATATGCCCAGTTTCCGTATATGCGGACATCTTCCGTATATGCCCAGTTTCCGTATATACGGAAGATGTGCGCATATACGGAAACAGGGCATATACGGAAGATGTGTGCATATACGGAAACTGGACATATACGGAAGATGTGCGCATATACAGAAACTGGGCATATACGGAAGATGTGCGTATAAACAGAAACTGTGCATATACGGAAGATGTGCGCATATATAGAAACTGTGCATATACGGAAGATGTGCGCATATACGGAAACTGTGCGGATACGAAAACTGTGCACACATCTTCCGTATATGCCCAGTTTCCGTATATGGCACATCTTCGTAAATGCCAGTTTCTGTAATATGCGCACATCTTCCGTATATGCCCAGTTTTCCCGTATATACGGAGCATTGCGCATTATACGGAAACTGGGCATATACCGGAAGATGTGTGCATATACGGAATGGGCATATCGGACTGAAACTGGGCATATTACCGGAAATGTGCACACATCTTCCGTATATGCCCAGTTTCTGTATATGCGCACATCTTCCGTATATGCCCAGTTTCCGTATATGTGCATATACAGAAACTGGGCATATACGGAAGATGTGCGCATATACGGAAACTGGGCATATACGGAAGATGTGCGTATATACGGAAACTGGGCATATACGGAAGATGTGTGCATATACGAAAACTAGGCATATACGAAAGATGTGCTCATATACGGAAACTGGGCATATACGGAATATGTGTGCATATACGGAAACTGTGCATATAAGGAAACTGGGCATATACAGAAGATTGGGCATATACGAAAGATGTGCGCATATACAGAAACTGTGCATATACGGAAGATGTGCGCATATACGGAAACTGGGCATATACAGAAACTGGGCATATACGGAAGATGTGCGCCCATCTTCTGTATATGCCCAGTTTCCTTATATGCACACATCTTCTGTATATGCCTAGTTTCCGTATATGCACACATCTTCCGTATATGCCCAGTTTCCGTATATGCGCACATCTTCCGTATATGCACAGATCTTCCGTATATGCCTAGTTTCCGTATATGCGCACATCTTCCGTATATGCCCAATTTCTGTATATGCGCACATCTTCCGTATATGCCCAGTTTCCGTATATGCACACATCTTTCGTATATTCACAGTTTCCGTATATGCGCACAACTTCCGTATATGCCCAGTTTCCGTATATGCGCACAGCTTCCGTATATGCCCAGTTTCCGTATATGCGCACATCTTCCGTATATGCACAGTTTCCGTATATGCACACATCTTCCGTATATGCCCAGTTTCCGTATATGCGCACAGCTTCTGTATATGCCCAGTTTCCTTATATGCGCACATCTTCCGTATATGCCCAGTTTCCGTATATGCGCACATCTTCCGTATATACCCAGTTTCCGTATATGCGCAGGACTTTTTCCAAGTAGTTATGTGCCAGCGACTCTGGATTCTTTGCCACTTTTTTAGGTACAGGACTTGGGCCACTAGCCAAAACTCCATGAAACTTTCAAAAATTGAAAGTAACATAAAAAAAACCATACAAATGTAAATAATTGAACAAGGACTTGACTAGACCCCTACTAGCCATGACATACATTTTGTTAAACATGTCACAAATATGCATTCTACAGTTTAAAACAACAAATTTGAGCATAGGGGTCTCACACTTATCTAAGAATCACTAAGAAGCATTGATGCCTCATCACAACAAATTGATTACCATCTATTAAGCCATATATTCATTATTCATTCATTGATTAATCAAAACATTATGATAGCCATACATTCTCATTGTCATAAAACTCGCTCATAACCAACATATAACCAATAGAAATATCAAGGATATAACAACCATATAAACCACATATAACAAGTATATTTACCCATAAAATACCAACGAGAAGGATCCCTTATTGATCATTGCATAGGTTGACTAGGAATGAGACTTCCACGAACCACCTAACCATAGATTGAGGTGAACCGAAGCTTTCTTTCAGCCAATCACCCTTGTGTCATCTTCCAAGCATGAACGTGGGATCTCATAAAACAAAACAATCAAAAGCAAACCAGGGCTTCCATAGGCAAAACCACATAAAACCTCAATCAATGATCCCACCTCATAGTCGAACATCACTCACCATCACCAGATTTGTCTCCACCCAAGTTGTCTAAGGCTCCAAAGTGTCTATTCCATCCAGGGCTTCCAGGATTAGTAACTCAACCCACAGTTGTCACTGGGCTTCCAGAGCGTTTGTCCAACCAGGGCTTCAAGGACTAGTAACTCAACCTACTAAGGGCTTCTAGAGCATTTTTGAAACAAAGGCTTCCAGCACTAGTAAGTCAACCCAAGTTGTTACAAGACTTCAAGAGTGTTTGTCTAACCAAGGCTTTCAAGAACCAATAACTCAAACCACAACACCATGGCTATCCAGATATGGAAATGCTAGGAAAAACCACTATCAATCTAGGCAATCCTCCATGTCAAAGACATTCATGACCAAATAACCACATGCATATGCCATGCATGCCAAAAGTAGTGAGGAAATCATATGTGTAACTCGGTATCTGCAGGAAAATCCTGTTGTAGTTGTTGATCTCGATGTCCTCTTGTGCTTTCTTTCTTTTCCTTTGCCTTCTTACTCCAAATCCCAAGTATGCTACACTCCTCCAAGAGTTATCCAAGAAAAGCTCTAAGTGTCTAAGAGTATGAGAGAGAGAGAGATAGAAAATGAGAGCTCCAAAACAGAACTGATGAAAAGCCATGAACTGAATTTGGTCAAAGCAGCAGTCAACTCAACCTTTCCAAGCTTAGTTAAATCCAATAAAAAAAAGTCATCAATTCTTCTACAAAATTCAGTCAAAGTCAAGGTGTTGACCTGCAAAAACCCTAGCCCACAATTTGAAGTCAACACTACTCAAAGGGACCTGAAAAAGTTTGGTCAACTTCTGGCCAACTCGCCCCTCCAAACATATCAAAAAATCAAGCAAACAAAGACAAATGCTCCATGGTCAATGCTAGTTAAAACAATCCCAAATAGAAGTAAAACTCGGTCAACAAAAAATAGACTCTCTTTCCTTTGCACGTGGGAACTCAGCACTGCAACTTAGAAGTGTACAAACCAATATAAGAGAAGATGTGTGTGATGAGATGCCTCCAAATGATGTCAAGTGTGGTCTATTTATATGTCTTTGGAGGTTGAATTTCCTTGCCCAATTCGACTTGTACTTTTGTGAAGATGTGGGTTCCACATGAAAAATAATATCTTTCCTTGACCAAGTTAAATTCTTCCAAGGGCTAGTAGAGTCTTCTTCGAATGAGTAAGCCTTCCCAATGGAGGGAATTTCTCCCTAAGCTACCAAATTTCAACAAAGGTGAACCACAACAACCAAGGTTCGAGGGTGAGGAGGTGAATGCCATGAAGGTGGAGGAGGTGAAGGCGGTGGAGATTAAGGTGGCGATGGCCGAGGTCACACGCATACTCAACAGATGTCATCTCAGTCATTAAAAATTTGCGGACTTGCAGGCGCAGAGAGTGTGGCCAACCTAACACAAGGCCCGTAACTCATTAAAAATTTGCGGACTTGCAGGCGCAGAGAGTGTGGCCAACCTAACACAAGGCATAACAGGAAGAGTGGGAAAAAATTTATGGAATTGAATTCTCCGCCAGGTGTCAGCATGAAAACAGTCTGCCAGGTGTCAACGTGACAATGAAAGGGACGACGAAGGTCCCTTTCAAAGGAAAGGCCTATCGGCCTAAGCGCAATGTCACATCAATGACCACTGACTCCACCAAAGTCCAATAGAGTAATAACGAACAATTATTTTATAAACTTTGGCTAGAGTAATCACATGGCCGTCATCAATTCGTCCGTAAGGACCAAGTATAAAAATAAGCAGTTATTTATAATGCGATTTTTTGAAAACCTTTGTGGTGGGTTTTTCTGGTCAAAATCCGGCAGCAATTTATTAGAATCATAAGTTTGATAGCTAGTTTCTGCACAATCAAAGCGTCCCAGGAGTTTTTCACGGTGCTGAATCCAAATATGCAGTTAAAAAACCATTTTAACTCCAACAAATCAAGATTCAACCTCAATTTCTTCCGCCGGATTCCGTCACCAAAATCTCCAAAAAGTCGCATTATAGACAACTCCTAAAAATAATGAGAATAACACGAACGATTCAGATTAATGCAATAATTAAGAAGTGCTACTAAGGGTATTTAGGTTGATAGATGTTGGTAGAGTAACTTTTTTCAGTTTAAATATTTGTATAAAAATTATAAATAAATAAATATATAGTTTTAGTAGATATATTTTTAAATCACATTTATTTTATATAATTATAAAATTATTAAATAACATAATGTAAATGTAAATTAAAATGATAAATTAAAAAAAATAAAAGTAGTTCAGTTTTATCAACTATATTTATTAATGTAATTATAATGATAATAATAAATTACTAATAAACAATTGTTATA
>APFE030119807.1:84885-98068 GCA_000404065.3 Pinus taeda | reverse complement strand
GGGGGGGGGGGGGGTATTTATACAAAAAGAGAGTTTACAAAATATCTTAAGGATAAGATAAGGAGCAATAACTTCCTTCAACTACTTTGTCAGATAAATAAAGGCAGAAACGAAGGCAGGAGTTATTGTAGCTGTCCTGGCTGCTTTACTGACAAGATATTTTAGACTGTTCACCCAGGAATTCGGCTGGCAGTTATGTCCTTGCTTTGCTTTCCTGCGTTGTTGTCCTGATTTGTTACCTGCTTTGGATTCATCTTTAATGTGTCCTGATCCTGGATTGAGCTCCTTCATTTATATCTACCACGTGTCTTGTCCTTTAACCAGATGTACATAGGCAAAAAAGGATCCGAATTTACTTCGGAAAAACTTCTAGCATACTTTGCCACCAATGTTCTGTGGGCAACTGATGTCTTTGTATCTTTACTAGTATCTCATCAGCCTCAGTATATCTGTAAAAATTGGGCTTGACTTCAAACAGATGATTTATTTCATGTTCTATGAAAAAAAAAATCTCCAGTTTGTCATACAAGCTCTGTCCAGAAGGAGGTCTTGTGTTTTCTGAGCTGCTGAATGATGCAGTGGTTTGATTTGTCACATACATGTTCACCCGATGAGCATACTGTTGATGTGATAACAATTTTTGATTGTTTGTTACTAAATTGGGTAGACCCCTTTGCTGCAAGTTTGTCAATTTCTTTATGAAGGTATTAATATCCATCTGCATCTCTTGACACCTTCTTTCCAGAGTCTATATAAGAGTTCTCATTGTTAGCACCTTCTTTATTGTCAAAATGATGCTTGTCCTGTCATTGATCTCTAAAGCTGCTAATTGTTCCTTGGTATTGGTGTTCAAAAAATAGATTAGTGCATTGGCCTGATCAGGCATATTTCCTAATGATGCCCAGGCCCTTTGTATTTGTTCTTGTGCCCTGTCTATTAATTCCATTTGCTCGTGCATTGTCTGAATTGATCTCCATTGGTCAGTAATGGACTGGCCAATCTTAGTCCACAAAATCATTTTAATATCTGCCAGAGGTTTATGTAAGGTGAGATCCTTTTCCAGTGTTTTCACGTTGTTTTCCAGGGCCTTTACCTCTCTGGTCTTCTCTGCTACTGTTATTTTTTATTTGTCATAGCTCAATTATAGCTTGGCTAGTTTTTCTTTTGTCTCTCTGAGCTCTGACATTTGAGGTTCTAGCTCTTTTATTGCCTTCATCATTTCCTCCATTTTCATGCTGGTCTCAGGCTCTGTTGTTGTTGTTGCTGTAGCATCTGTGGTTGTTGTACCTGTTGTCGATGGTGGCTCAGTGGGAGGAATTGCTGCTGTGTATGTGGGGGGAGCAGAGACAATTGTTGGAGCTGTTTGGGGTGGCTGGGAGGTCGAATCTCCCTGCTTAGTTTGCAATGCTTTCTCCAGCTCTTGCTATGTCTGCATCAACCTTTGGTTCATTCTCATTAATAAATCCATGACATCCTCTTCTGCATTTTGTTGTGCTAGCTCTGTTGTTTGGGGATGCATGGTGACAGGCAGCTTCAACTGCTTTCTAAGGGCAGCAATATCTTCCTCCTTCTTTTTGATCAATGCTTTGGTGCCCTTGGCATCCTTAGGATCATGTCCGAACTTAACAATTATTTCCTCCACAGTCTTTATTCGGTTGTCTTTGGCTAGAGAAGAGATCTTCTCTAAGTCCAATTGAGCAGATGTGTTACTCAATGACTCTTTTAATTGGTGAGCCAGCATTGCTTTGTCTGCCAACATGGCATAGACCATTTCACATGTTTGTTTGTGCAATTCGATTTGATCCATTGGGTGAATGTCCTTGGCAAGGACCTCTAAATTGGTCCCTATGTAGTCAGCTGCAGACCGTGGCTGCTGGACTTTAGACTTGAAATGACTTAAAATCATTTTCTCCTCCTTGATATCATAGGCTGCCATTAGTCTATGCTATTTGGAGGGTGTCATCTTAAGGAACTGGTCATACAACTGAATTCTTAATGACTCATTTTGAGCCTTAATCTCTTTGAATGACTACTTGATGTCTGATGGTTTCTTTGCTTGTGACCTTGAGGAGGAGACTTCCATTCCATGTTGCCTCCCTCCTTCTTGTCTATGAGAGCTAGCAGAAGTCTGTTGGCTAATGGCTCTCCCTCCTCTTGGGCTTTCAGTAATGTCTTCCACAGTGTCCTCTTCAGGAGGATCTACCCTTTGCCTCTTGGCCTCTTGCTGACCTGTTGACCCACTTGCAGGTGTGGTCTCTTCTCGGTCCCTTTTCTTGCTTCTCTCCTCAGGAAGAGGAGTCTACAGTGTTGGTACCTCTGTTGCTTGTGTTTGTAGTGAAGTGGCTTGCCCTTGGCTGTGTTCCTTTGAGGTAGTAGGCTGCTCTTCATGATTTCTTGTTCTCCCACTACCAACTCCTTGCCCTTTGTTGTCCCTGTTGCTGGTGTAGTCCTTTCTTGGGCAACCTGTTGTGCAGTTGTGGCAGTTGAAGAGTTCTCCCCAGTTGGTTGTGGCCTTTTGAAAGACACCTTCCCAAAAGATTCCAAGTCAAGAGTTTTTTCCAAATCTTTCATGGTTTGATCCATTTTTTCTTCCTCAGTTAACTCTTCAACTAGTGTGCCCTCCAACCACTCATCTTGGTTGGCATACTTTTCTATGTCAGGGATGCTGCAGTGTTCATAGGGTGCTAGCCTATATTTTACCCTTCTTGCATTGATGAAGCCATATAGGTCATAGGGTACCCACCAAAAGCTTCTCTTGAGTCTGATTGTTTGACCCAATAGCTCATCAGCATCCTTCCATCCCTCTTTTTTGTTCATAACAAAGGGGCCCAATTGGTCTTTGAGTTTCAATTGGGCCTTTTTCTTTGTGTTATGGAAGCGACTCAGATCTGAGTTGATGAATTGCCTGAAATATTCCAAGGCAAACAGTCTCATTGGCACATATCTGGGCAGCTTGTAGGGGCACAGCTCACAGCCATATATCCTGAGAATAGTGTGGTTCTGGTAGAGATACCAGTCACCTATTTTATAGTTCTTAGAGAGCTATATTATTTTTTGCATATCATGAGTCAGTCTGGGAGGAGGAGTTCTCATCAAGAGGCAAGAGTCTGGGTACACAAATGGATCAACAAACTCACAATAAGAGTAGGGAGAGCTGCGTACATCATGAAATATTGGGGTCCAAAAAATAACAGACCTCCTCTCCCCTTTGTGGTCCAATTTTCTAATGGGGAATTGGAAGATATCTGGCTGGTAATATAAAAATAGATGATAGATATAAGAAGAATATTTGAAGATTCCCTCCCTGTCTAGCCTCAACAATTGGTCATGCATCTTATTGGCAATAAACTTGGAATAATTGTACTTGACAGCAGGGGGCTGCCCTGGGGTAAAAATAGACATCATAACCGATATGGTTTCATCAATGTGCTCACTTGTCTTGAACTCCAACACAAAAGATATCATATCAACCACTAATCTACCCATTTCAGTGAAGCAGGCATAGTGAAAAGGAGGTGGCTCCTTGGGCTGGCTATCTGCCCTCATGAACGCTTTGGCAATCCTGGCTATCTCTGAGCTAGAGAGTTTGGGACCTTCATCCAGCAGGTACTTCATGGTAAGAGGAAACTGGAGGTGTGTTGGTTTAGAGTTCAGCATCTGGTTGATAGAGTCAGGAGTGATATAGAAAAGAGTAGTCCCAAATGGACTTTTAACTGCTCTGTTTGTTGGCTCATAGTTCTCACAACAGAGGTGGATGATCTCAGGGAATATATTCACAGTGGGGAGGTAGTATCTGGGCAGGTTTGATTCCCAAATACCACATACATCATCTTGATTCAAGTAACTATTTCTGAGCTCACAGACTGCTTGAAGATGGTTTTGGAAACCTACAAGGTCTTGGATTAGGTAATCTTTATCAGCCAAGGGCAAATGTTCTAACTCTTTGTAGGGTACATTGAGGGGGGTGATGTTTAAGGCCACTGGACCTTCCATGGCTTGGCTCTATTGCTATTAGAATTGGAACTTTTGACTCTGTGCAGGTAAAAATGGGCAGGACGATGGCTTTGAGGATTTCTCCGGGATTTTCACCGTTAGAACTGGTTTGTTGGCCTGACTTCAATTATGTGGATTGATGTCAGCTGGAGAAGCAGGAGCTGTGAGATTTTTTGGCACAGTGGAATTCAATTGTGGGCAAAGACGGCTTTGGGGGTTCTTTAGAGAGTTTACCGGGCCGAACGAGCTCAATTCTAGATGACTGTGTGGATTTATAGTGAATTTTGGCAGCTCAGAGAATTATGGGGGATTTTTGGGTAGCAACACAATGTTCTTTCCTTTAAATTATGGGTGTTGGTGCTAATTTTATAGAGAAACTAATGGATAATAGGGTTGGGAGTGAATTGTTGGTAAATACACGTTTTCTCGGTGAAATGGGCGACTTGCAGGGGACCAGGTGGGTTGAGGGGCCGAGCTGTGCACTGGGCTTGCTGGTTGGCGGACTTGAATGGTCGAAAATGGTGTTTTGACATAATTTGCATGTACAGGTGCATACAGGAAATAAGCATAGAATGGTTAAAAACAACACTTTTACCCTTTTTACCCGAAAAATTTGACTTTGGCGGGTTAAGGGCGCTCTTTTGGGTCATTTTTGTCGTTTAGCAGGGTACAGATGCTGACCTGGAAGGTGACGTGGCATATGTCGTGGCGGGTGATGTCATCATATGACGTGGGCATGACATCAGCAAGGAGGGGGCAGGTGGTAAGCGGTAATATCACACCGCTTTTGGGGGAAAGCGGTTTCAGGGGAGGGGGCTCCGAACACACTGGGCGCTTGACACGCGTCCTCGGTACAGTGAAAATACCGCCCATCCCCCAGACGCTATTGTTCGGCAGGTTGGGGCTTCCGAAATCGCTGACTACCATCGGATCTGGGAGCAGTGATCAGACGGCTGGCAGGCGATAGAGATGGCGGTCTTTTAACAGTGGCGGACCCACGTTAATTTGTACGATTTGTAATGTTTTTCTGTGTATTTGCGGACTTTGGAAAAGTGGGTTGTTTGGGTAAAACTGTGGGTTTTTGGCTATTTATTTAGCCAAAGGCCATATAAATCCCGATGGGTATGTGGAGGGTTGTTATTGGCCCTTGGTGGGCCAATAACTCCCTAAAGAAAATTTAAAATATGGCTATAGTTAGCCAAGGTTGGGGTATTTATTTTTGGGGTTTTTTCATGTATTTATATACTAAGGGGGGGGGGCTATATATAGGAGTTATATAATAAGGTTAGTAGGTTAATATGATTGTGGGGGATGAGTTTGTATAGCTTAAGCTAAGTTTTATAGAGTGCAAACTTAGGCCAAGGGGAAAGAAGAGGATGACAAATGGTGAAGTTTGGGAAACTTTGGTAAGATAGAATAAAGACTTTTTACACAAGAAATGTGTCTTGTTTTGCCTAGGTAAAACATCTTTTCACTTAGTTTTTTCATGGAATGAAGTGGGCTAAAGGTAATGAGCAAATCTCATTGCCCTTTTGGGGGGAATGTTAGTAAGTGTTTCTTGGGAAAATGGGGAGGGGAATTAGTCATGCTCCATTTGATTTGTAGCCACCTTGTCATGGTACCTTATGATTTTATGAGATGGAAAATCATTCCAAAAGAGCAAATTGCTCACAAACCATGCCTTTGTACCCTCAAAACTGCCTGCCCAACCTAGTATACCTAACATTTTTTCTTCATTCTCATTGGGTGCACTTGAACTGGCAAACCCTGATTCTTCTCTTTTCTTTTAGCTGCCCTCCTATCTAAGTCTACCCTTATTTCTTCCAGGGCTCAGATTAAGCTGTTGAGACCCTTTGCTTCTCTGCCTAACTATTGGCCTACCAAGCTTAAACTGTTTGTGTAGACCTTCATTCTCTATTCTTAGACAAGTGAAATTCAAACATGATCTAGCCAGGATTAAGTTGTCTGGCTAATCATCAATTGTGGCAAGAGTTAACCACCTATACATAGGGAATATTCATCAACATATGGAACCTTTGCAGTATAAAAAGGATGAACATATTTGGCACTTCCCTAGTCAATCATGAAAGATGAAACCTATTGGTATAGGGAGCTAACAGGTTGTTTCCTCAAAGAAACAATACAAAAGTGCTAAAAGCGTGTGATACAGCCTTGAAACATGTTTTAGACCATATTGGCACATTTCTCAAGGCTAACATGTGGCCCAATATGGCCTAAAACGTGTTTCAGGGTCATACGACTGTGTTGCCACAAACAAACAAACAAAAAACCTTTGTTTCGTTTTTATTTTATTTTTTCCTTTTTTCATTTCTAATATTTTATTAAGCAATTAAAATATTGTGTGGATGTTTATAGATGTCTCTCACAAGTTATAAAAAGACTCTTGCCTCATTTCGGGGTAATGAACGACCCAGATTTATTATGAAATTACAATTATTCAAGTTTTCACCTAATTTTCACTTTGGGGGCGTCGCCCCCGAACCCCTGCCAATGGGGGCTTAGGTGGTTGCAGCGACCACCCCTGGATCGGCCCCCCCCCAGGCAACACTAGTGTGGGGGCGGGGGGGGGCGGCGGGGGAGGAATTTCCCCCACACCCCCCCATCAAGGACTGGGATCCAAACATAGCTGAAACAAAACAATTTAACCATAATGTAATAATGTGTCATGTATGCTTTATGATTGAAAATAACATTTTTTAAATGTTTGTTGATGGTGATCGACCCGCCAACATGTCATGGGATCTCCTCGGTAAGAAGTCCCAACTAGACCTCAGACCGTTTGGAGTAGGAGTCCCAGTAGTGGGTAGTAAAGCTATGCCTTGACTGCGATAGCATGCAAAGGTAAGCATGATATCTTTGTTGGAAGCAAGTGTGTGACCTTGCAACGAATCAAGAGAGATGCATGGGGAGGTTCTAACACGCGGAGGGGGAAAAGAAGTGTTTCCCTTAGAAGCTTGTAATAGTACGCATCCTGAAAGGAACACGCAAGTTGAATGACATCACAAACTGGAAAGCAGAATAGTTGACAATCTAAGGTGATGAGTTAAACCAACAACACACTTCAATAAGATTCATATAGAATAGTCTATACATAAATGTGTAAGTTGAAACTACATACATTGCTAAAGTAACTGGAAGAGTCGAACTACAATAACAACATATGAATGAAATGTGTTGGCTCTATTATATTATATAAAAGTGACAGTTCCATCCATACATACAACCATGACAACCACTAGCCCCAATAGTGGAACGTTACAGTCAACACCGCCTGCTCCTCCAAAGAGATGTACTCACTTTGCATTGTGGAGAAGCCAAGACTCGTCACAATACTCTCCAAGCCCTCTCTAAGCCATGCTTAGAAAAAGATTGGCTCCCAAAAGCATGTTCTATGAGTTATGAGGTTCTATATGTAGCAAAGGGTGGGGTGACCCTTTACATTCCCCTTTGACTCTTGGACTACCCTCATGACTCTTCAACTTCATTACATATAACTTTGTACATTACATATGATTGTTTGCATTCCACTAATGGCACTTTGAATTTCACTTTACATTACATTGGATTACAACAGTTACAGCTCAGAGTAGTGAGGTGGCCAAAACAACTCATAACACAACTTGACATGACACTATGACATTTATTGGCTGACTGTTGTGTCCATGTGAAGTTGTTGTGCTGCTAAGTGATGGATGTGTTCTTGGATGTACTTTATCTTCATCTCCGCATAACTTAGTGTTGCGGGATCTTCAATGGTCTTGGTCTTCGCAAGATGGTCCCATGCATGTTTTGCTTTTGCTTGTTCAACTATGAGAAAGTCTTTTAGCATGCGCTCTTTCTTCATCCCGCTTGTCGTCGCGCCATGTTCCATCAATGTACATGTACCTACAATCACTCATGATGAGATGACTTCAAATCCAAAAATCTCCTAGTCTATCATGATGCATTGTCTTTCGGTTCCAAGTGCAAGTGACGGGAGAGAGGACAAGGATCTGGAACTGTGCAGAGCACATTTCAGGTCAGGATGAGAGGCTCTGGGGCACTGTCAGGAAAAACTGCGCAGATATCACTGGGGGGGAAATTTGCGCAATCTGGAACAACAATGACAGTTGCGGGAGAGAACCCAGTTGGGCACAACTGCGCAGTTTCGGGGAGGAAGACAAGGCAGGATGTTGAGAGGGATTGCTAGGCAATTCTGCACATTTTTCAAGATGAGGACTGGGCAGGTCATCCAGGGTTCTAGTTGGGAATTTGCGCAGTTTCTCTGGGGAAGATAGAGCGGGAACTAGGAGGCACTAACAGACATTTTTGCGCAGTTTTCTAGATGAAGGCTAGATTAGACTGCGGGGAGCTGCTGGTCATAACTGGGCAATTTTTGGGGATGAGTGTAGATTGGGGCAGTAGGGCAAGTGCCAGTCAAAACTTCGCAATTTTCATAAGGAGAGTAAAGCAAGCTAGCAAGGAGCCTACCAATCAAATGCGCGCAATTTCTCGATAGTGCAATGACAAGCAGCAAAGGGTTGTCTCACATGTCTGTGCAGTTTTCTGCAAGCAGTGCAGGGTAGGCAGTTGGGCAACTTCTGCGCAATTTTAGGGAGTAGTGCAACTCCGGGTCAAAATTCAGTTCCGGAAGACCAGAGGGAGGCTTGATGAGTGATTTTGCGGGAAGCGCAAATTGGATCAGACTTTGGGACAAGTTCTGTGTAATTCTGGGAGGCAGTTAGTTGGCTTGCTTCCAGGATTGCTTAGTGCAGGCTGCCTTAGAGGATAGCCTCAAGCTCTGCATAGTTTTGGGTAGCAGAGCAGGGTCACTAAGAGCTGAGACTTCATGGTGCAGCTCAGTCAGGGTCTGATTGAAAGAGGGTTATCTGGTCGACAGATTTTTAGGAAAAATGACTAAGTGTGAGAGCAAGTGAACTCGTGCATACATGGCATAATGATCACACACATAGCATAAATCGATGACAAGACACCTCAAACCAACAAGACAAACATGGCAAAGCATGACCCTCTGTGGGACTGTCTAGTGGTGAAAGCGACAAGTGTAACACTTGGGATAGACCTTCGGACGACCGTGATGACACTTGCGCGACAATGCTTACAACTTTGTGTGTGAGTGCGATGGGTGTTCACATAGCTAAGACAACCCAAACACATAAAGACAAACCTTCTAAATCACCGAAACCTGATCACAAGCATGACATAGCAATCAATATGTTAAAGACGACAGTTGGTTCAACAAGCAAAAAGGAAGCACGAGACGTAGAGGAAACACATGGAATGACTTTTAGTGCTTGCAAACATGCATGTTATTGAAGAGAGAATGATATGACAATGACAAGCAGTCCTTCTAGCTACACTGAGAGATGTACTTCAAAAGATATACTTTACTTACCATACTTACCCTCAAGATGATATGCATCCGACAAAGTCTACATGAGGTATCGATCTTTTATCATAACTTGGTTTCTTGGTCCTTCTCCTCAACTCCTAGAGAGTGATGTAGCATCTCACCTTTTCTTGTAGTCACTGAGAGATAGATCAATGCAGTTTCAGTGGGGAGTGACTACTGCCGGGATGAGGCCCTAGGAGGCCCATCTCACAGTTTTTGAATGCAAGACAGATTGGACAGCTTGGATAACACTGCGTAGTTTTGAGATGCAAGACATTGTTATGGGATGGGGTCCTAGGAGGACACCTCTATGCAGTTTCTGAGTGTAGTGCAGTCTGGGTAGCTGAGAGGCGATACTGCACATTTTTTAATGTAAGGAACTACTGTGGGATGGGTCCCGAGAGGACACATCTACGTAGTTTCAGGTTGCAAGATAGACTAAGTAGTTGAGGGACAATACTGCACAGTTTTTGATGACAGTGGGTTCTAGATGGGAAAGGACACTGGAGGAAACCACTGCGCAGTTTTGGATGCCAAGGGAGGTTGGGATCTCTTTGCATTGAGTAGTTATAGTAGGCAAGGGAAAAAGCTTGAGGGTTGCAGAAGCAAAGTGTGAAGTTTCAGAAATCTAGGTGAGGCTAGGTTGATCGGGGAACCGACTAAGTGTGAGATCAGTGAAACCAATGTAAACAATGATAGAAATTGACTATGATCACACACGAACACTTAGTTATACAACATAGACCATCCATAACATATAAAACATACTATGCTTGATGCAACAACCTTTGCGACAAGAGTGCATGAAGTGAGTGTGAAACATGTCTATGAGATGAGAACAACCCATACGCATGAAGATTTCCCCTTGAAGTAGAACAAACTTCCCATTGATGACAAACAATAATCCCTATGCCCAAATATGACACATGCTGCATAAGATGAGAATGCGAACAACTCTTAAGATCAACAAGGGGGGCTTGAGATCATCAGCGTACCAATAAGTGACCAAGAAACGATCAATCACAAGGTCCATGGAAGGCTCCGAAATTTGCATGCGAGCCAAAATTTTGGAGGGTGGTTGTAGCCGCTACAACAATGTCCTAACAATCATATATATATATAATAATATATATTATAATCTATCTATGTATAATATATATTTATAATATATATATAATATAATATATATATATATATATAATATAGTATATATTATATATAATATATATATTATAATATATATATATACTATAACTATATATATATATATATATATGTATATATCTATTATCTATATCATATATATATATGTATATAATATATATATATATATATATCGTGTTTCCCTGTTTCCAAAATTTGGGGGAGTCGCATTTCATACCCATACATGTTTCCCTTGATCGTGCAACTTAGAAAAATACATAAAATAATAAGTTTTTAATGAAAATATATATTTTTTAAAACTTCAAAACACTACTCCAAACTATTATAGACAAAATATGCAAAGTTTGCTCCTTTATATACCTTGTAAGGGTGCATATATCAAGATGCTGAGAAAAATACATATCCCCAACAAAATATATAATCATCGACTCAAGTTACAAGGCATTGGCCTATTACAAATCATTAATCAACATAAATACTTATCAAACTCATCACCATTACTATACATGGGATAGTCACCAAAAGATACATAAACATCATATACATCAAAGTTTGAGGACTCCTCAAACTCCTCTCTAACCTCAATAGTAGTATTTGTAGTAGCAACAACACTAGACCTTGCAAAATTAGAAGCATGAGTTTGCTAAATTGCATGACTAGTGCTTCCCTCACCATGTGTCATGCTTGGTGGTTCACTTCCTTTAGTGCCTCGTTTGAGTACCATATCTGCATTGGGATAAACCACCACTAACTCCATGCAATCAATATTAAAATCAAGATCAAACTCAGTTGGTTAAGTGTCCTTCACCCATTCTGAAGTTTTGTTTAGCAACTAGTTGCATCTTATTGGAAGGTTATATTGCACGAAGACAATGATCTAGGTGGATATTGGTGGCCACCCGCCTATTCCACCTAGATCTCCAGTAGGTTTCATCAGTTTCCTTGATTATAGCAGCATTTACTATTTTTAGCAGTTTTTCAAGTCCTAAACTTCCAAAGTTGTTTTGACTCCCTAAACGGTGTTTTTTTGAGGTCTACAACAAGCCCTCAACCATAGGTAGGGGCTTGCTCTGCAACCATTGGTAGGTGCCTGCTAAAAATCCTACAGTATTCGGAGATACCTTTCTAATGAGGTATTGTATGCGCAAACGAAGATCATAATACCAAGTTACGACCTCGGGAAATTGGTTGCCCAACTAACCCTAACGGGGCCCACAAACTCTTTGTGTTTCATCTCCTAGGGTTAGGGTTTTGGCTGTTTAGAGTTTCCATTTTTTTCAATAATAAAAAGGCCCTTGAGCTTCCTTGTAACACAGTTCAGAGGCATGTAGCTGCCACATCTCCTCTCAGAGATAAGCTACCATCGCCCTAGTTAATTTATTTTCATTCTATATGTAAGAATCTTTCAACTCTTTGATATTAATGAAATGGAGATTTATTTATGTTGCATGTATGTGTTTATGTTTATATTTGTATTATGTTGTGTTCCTGCATAATTCTGGACCAGACAAGATCACTTAATCGGTTTTGTTCCAAACAAATTCTCTTTTTCATGTGAACTAGCTCAAAAACAAATTGTAATGAACCTCAAAGCACACCCCCAAAAAAACTATTGTCGATTGAATTACAGTACTCAGGCGATACTCCACATGGCTATGATTTAATACTATGATATGATTTTTTACTATGATATAGGCTTGATCATTAACCGGATCTTCCTTTGTAATACTTGGATACAAGTTGATTTTTTAAGTTTTAACACAAGATTTGCTCACCTTATAACACATATATTTTTAAGTTGCCCGTAACCTTTCCAAACATACTCTTCAATCTATGGTTTGGGCGGGTGACAAATTAAAATACATTTGCTCTCAAGTTCATTATGGGGTCTTCTAACCACCATATCCTTCACATTAAATATAGTCTTACACACATTTACACATATATAGTAGGCTTAGATTTTCTTTATGTCCCTTGTAGAATTTACACAAAATCTACCCCTTAGTGAAATTATACAAGGTTCGATCCAAGGTTTGTTTTGTAAAAATATTATAGCACAACACTATGGGGTTTCACCCCTCCTCCTTGTTCTTTTATGACAAGGTTCTATCCCACTTAATTTTACATATTATAACCAAGACATATAACATTTTGTTTGATGTGTTTTATGGTTTATGGTTGCATTATTTCGTTCTTGAAGTGGCGTACGAATTCTAACGTGTGGATCATGCTTAGCTTCATGGATTAATTATATTTGTCCATGAAGGTTCCCCCCACTTGGCCTCATGTGACTTCATATGGTGAGGCGTGGAATTTCCAATCAACAGATCATATACGATTAAGTTTTGACATATCAATGGTGTCCAATGCTAGGGTTTTTTTTGTTGTTGTTGTAATTACCTTCCCTCCACCGGTTCACTTGGACATTTCCATTTGGTTTACACAGAAAGCATCACTCTACTTTGTGACCAGGTTTCGATCTGCCACTCACTACAAAATTACCAAATAATTGTAACCTCGTCCTCTTTTCAGGCTTCATCCATTCTCTTTCGGTGCAAATACATTGTGGATCCATATGGTTGAACTAATATGTACAAGGTTAGTTATTATATA
>APFE030119807.1:38061-84736 GCA_000404065.3 Pinus taeda | reverse complement strand
ATATAGTTTCTACACTTTGGTTAGGTAGTGTTTCTTCTTGGAGTTGTAGGTTTCATAGGGAATATTTCCCTAATGATGTTGAGGTTCCTTTCGGTCTCTATCATTGGAAATAATTCTCCATTAGTTGGCTCGTGGTTTGTTTAAACTTGTTGCAAATATTTTTTTCTCTTCATTCCCCTTTCTCTCCAAGTAAATTTTCTGTTTCATTTCCTTGTCTGCGACATCTTATGGTTTAATAAACAAGCCAAGGTTTTGTTTTAAGCTTATTCCTTTTGTGTGCAGGTTCAATGTGAAAATAATAAGTTACTTCTGGCCTCCTCTTTATAGAGTTCGCTCTTGACAAGTAAAACTATATTTTTTTCTCTACTTTAAAAGGGAAAAAACCCTCAGTGCTTTTCCTCACACTCCTTGTTTGTTTTTTGTACATGTTACGACTTAGGGTTTAATTATTGAAACCCTAGCACACAATGGGTATTGTATGACCATAGTTAAATCCTACTCTAAATGCTTAGCCATGGTCTCATATATAAATTTTGTACAATGGTTGAACTTTCTTATGTGGAATTTGCTTAATATGTAAGATTTTAACCCTAACCGAATTGGTTAGCTTAGCATCCTTTTATAATTATTTTTGACAAAGTTTACTTATGTTATATGTAAAGAGTATGGGGTGTCAAACAAGAACTCTTCGTAGAACTTCCTCTTGGCAAAGATTCATATTTCAGGTAACTAATCATTTTAGCCCAAGCCATTCTTTATCAATATAAACCCTCATGGTTTCTCTTGCATGCTTTTCTCATAATTTTCAATAAAGTGTCAACTTGGGGTTATCTTTGTACCATGATATGCCCTAGATTAATGTGTGGTCTCGATTAAGATTATACCTAGAGTTGTATGGTTTTGGGCAATTCTTCAACCAGGTCAAAGATTAGAAAGTTTAGACTTTGTTGATAGATTACGTTATCTTTGCAAGGGTTTATCCTATCTTCTTTCAAGTTATTTTTATTATTTAAACTCTCAGAGAATTTGTTTGATACTTGTCTAATTTATATATGTAATCTTTTAATTTGCAGAGGCCAAATAAGTTTTGATAGCGGCCTTCATAGGTAAACCACTTCACTAAATTCTAGGTATGGTTGTTATCAAGTTATATCTTTTGTCAATTTCTTAATTCTTTTTTTTTTTTACAGAAACAAGTAGGTTGATGTATTAATTCTTGGCTGGAAAGCCATAATTCAGATTACAAAGAGGTACACAGAGATCAGATTTCTCTTCTATCAGGATCCAATTGACTTCCCCTCTATTGAGCCTACGATTTTTACTAGTTGTAGTTCTTGTAGCTTTATCTGTCTTTCCTAAATTGCTGATACAAACAAACTGCTTCAATAAAAGGTAGTAAAACATTTTAAACATGCTATTAAGGGATGGGGTCCCAGCCTTCATCTCCATCTCTTAGGAGCGCTACAGGGGGGAGAAGCACCGCTTTGTTGGCTTCAACATCAGCTTCTTTATTGTTTTCTCTCTTTACATGAAGGAACTCCAGATTCTGGAAAGTATTTGTCAGGACTCTAATTCTGCTCAGGAGTCTTGATAATCTTAAATCTGAGGGAGAGGATTTATCCACCATGGCCTTAATTATGGACTGGGAGTCCCCAAAAATAATTGCATCTTTGATGCCCAGAGAGATGAGCAACTTGAATCCCTGGAGGAGAGCCAAGGCTTCGGCTTGAATGCTGGAGTTGAAGCCCACTCCCCAAGCATATCTAGATTCGATTCTTCCATCAGCATTTTTAATGACACCACTTGCTCCAAAACTGTGGGGATTTCCTTTTGCGGCACCGTCAAAGAAGAGAGTTTTTCTTGCCTTCTTTTTGCATAACTCAACGAGTTCTTCAATCTTGAGATGGATTTGCCAATGCTTTAGGGAAGGAGGAAGCCTGACTTTGTCAACGAACTGGAGGCCCAGAGAATCTCCCCAATCTGCGTCTTGCTCACTAAGATCTTCCCTGTCTAACTGATCTCCCACACAGTCCTTCAGGTGACTTTTGATTTTAACCCAGATTATTTTAGGATCACTCTTTTTATCATTAAAAATCCATTGGTTTCGTTCCAACCAAATGTGCCAGCAGGTAATTTTAGGAAGGGCGAGCCAGGCGGTTTTGATATGAAGGTTCTGAGTGCCCCCAGGATACATGCGCTTCCAATTTGCAAACAAGTCTGAGCAATGATTAGGAGGAGTGAAGTCAGAGTTCAGGGGACTTAATGCCTCCTTCTTCCAACGAGCAACTGCGAATTTGCAAGAGAGCATCAAATGAGCGGTTGTTTCTTCATGGTCTTCGCACAACGAGTAGCGTGAGGGACCTTTAACACCTTTTTTGCGAAGTCTATCTTTAGTCAATATCCTATGATGGTAAAGAATCCAACAAAATATGTCTATCTTGGGGATCGTTGAATGGGACCAGATCCCCTGCCAAGGCCTTGGATCAGGCGGCATGTTCGGAAGCTGAGTGAGTTGTTTATAGCCCTACGAGACTGTATTATTACTCGGGATCGATCCCCATCCCCGTGCGTCTACTTTACTGATATTTAATGGAGCTTTGCCTTTTAAGTGGGTGAGGAGGTTGGTGTATTCTTTGGACAGGTGCGATGGCACCTCCAGATTTCCCCAGCTCTGCCAGTTGTTGTTTTTCCATTGAGATAAGTCCCATAGTGTTTTGACGCCAGCTCTATCCATCCAGTCTTTTAACAGTATCAGAGAACGATCATCAACAATGGGGTCGTTGCCCATAATGCGGTCCTCCCAGATGTTAATACGCTTCCCATTTCCAGGGATCCAGTGCATGTGTTGTTTGATTAAGGCAGAGGCTCTGTCACATAGCTTATGAATCATGGTTCCATAGGTGGTGATAGGATTGTCTAGGCAGCGGGCTCTCTGCCCACGGAAGTACTTTTTCCATAACACAAGCTGAGCCCAACCCGGATTTGAAGTGATTATCCTCCATAACAACTTTGCGCCCAAAGCAATGTTTTGCTTGTAAATATTCTTGAATTGCATTCCCCTTTCCATTCTGGGCAAGGAGATTGTGTCCTAGCTTACTAATGGAATTCTCTTCTCGTTAGCTTTCCCACCATTCCAAAAAAAAAATCTAATATACTCCTCAATTTTCCTTGTGATGCCAAGAGGAGCCATCATCACTGCAGCCTAATAGATGGGAAGGCTATTTAGAACATATTTTATTAGCACTGTCTTACATGCTAGGTTGAGCCAGTTGTATCCCCAGGAACAAATTTTAGACTTGATTTTTTCCAGCAGAGGCAACCAGTCTTTACTGAGGGCTCTTTTTTGGAAGATAGGGAGACCCAGATATTTGAAGGATGACCAAGCAGAGGAGGCTGCAAAACCAAAGCAGATAGAAATGGCTTGAATCATTCTGGTCTTTATATTCTAGCAGAAAATGTGACATTTGCCTTTATTGAGGTTACTTCCTGAGTCATCACAATACATCCAACACTTTTTTGAATATTTTAGCCAAAGGAAGGGAGGCAGCGCCCAGGAGAAGAGTGTCATCCGTGAACAGTGCATGGTTTATGCTTTTGACGCCTCTTACGATGCTTATTCCCATTATTTCTTGATCTGCCTGCTTTTTATTCAAAAGGAAACTTAGGACAGAGGCTTGGAGAATGAAGAGCAAGGGTGATAGAGGGCACCCTTGCCTCAGCCCTCTAGAGGCTTTGAAAAACTCTGTGGCCCTCCCGTTCACCAAAGGGGTGATCCAAGGGTCACTGATACCTGCCTTGATCCAGGTGATGAATTTGGGGCCAAACCCAAATTTGTGCAAGACATCCAGCAGAAATCTGTGCCTTACCCTATCAAAGCCGTTTTCTAGGTCCAGTTTGACAACCATACCTTTCTCTTTCCAGGTCAAGCTTGAGTGGATCGCCTCTTCGACCAGGATAAAGTTGTCCACTATCTGTCTTCCCTGAATGAAACCTCCCTGATTCTCTGGAATAATGGAAGGAAGAATAGTTTTCAACCTGTTGGCAATCACTTTTGTTATCAATTTGTAACCTATGTTACAAAGGGAGATAGGGCGAAATCTGGAGAAAGTGTTGGCTCCTTTTTCCTTAGGGATAAGGGCTAAGAAATCCGAGTTGGTACTTCCTCCTATTTTCTGACAAGCTTGAGACTTTCGGACCATTCTGCCTAAATCTTTTTCCACAATCTGCCAGCAAGTCTGCAAGAATCTGGTAGTGAAGCCATCTGGGTCGGGAGCCTTGTGAGGCTCCATGGTGAATAGAGAGGATTTAATTTCATCATTAGTGACTTCTACTTCCAAGAATTGTTTTTTTTTTCTGGCCGAGATCAAAGTGGGTACCTCATTTACTAAGGATGAGGTCTGCCCCTGGCCCTCTTTTTCACTATACAGACTTTTGAAATGAAGGAAGGCAACATTTTTTATGCTTTGGATATCTCTATGGGTGTTGTTCTCTTCCTTGATTTTAGAGATGGAGTTGAAATTTTGTCGAGCTTGGGATTGCTTGTGAAAGAAAGCAGAGTTTCTATCTCCTGCCTTAAGCCAAAGCCTACGAGATTTGACCCTCCAATACTCTTCCTCGGCCAAGCTTGCTTTTAATAGCTTTTGTTGGAGCTCAGCCTCCTTATCAAGGACTTCTTTTGTGATCACTTCATTTTCCGCGTTCAAATGGTGGATCTCAACCAATTTCTTAATTCTTACAACTGTACTAACAACGGATTCTTTTCTCTATTGCAGGTAACGTTGGCACCCTTAGACATAGTCGCAACTTGTTACAAACCTTTCAAACTTACTAACCCATTAAGACATCCCAAGGGTGCGGAAACTTGGTTCTAGCACCCTCCCCTGCTACCTCGGGTGAGACCTCAGTTCGCGCTCTGCGCGCTATTGCTGAAAGGGCCGGTAGCTACGGGATTTGTTGGGCTAAATAACTCTTCCGAACCTGGGTCAAGCCTCTATAAGCCAACAATGGGAAATAATCACACATTTATTGTGTAAACAAATATCATGGTGTTTATATACACCATTCCCTTCAAAACAAACTCGACGCCTAGTGCAAAGTATACTCTCCCCAACTTGGTGGTTGAGGCATTGGGCACTGCCTTAGCTTGTGATTGGTGGATTTCACCATTGTGGAACTCTAGGTGAACTTCTTGGATGATGAACCCTCTGTGTTGAAATAGACTTAGACCTAGAGATTGGGCTCAACTCAATAATTTTTGCAACAATTTTATATTTTAAACTAATAATTGGATAAAAATAATATAATGACATTTTTATAAAATTATATTTATTTAAAACTAAAATTAAAATTATTATTCAAAATAACCTAGTGACTTGTAGAATAACTATTTTTCCCATAAAAATTTCACATGCCCAAGATTATGGCCAGAAACAAATTTGAAAATTTTTAAAGCATTTTCACTCGATAATGGGTGCAAGAAAATGCTACAATATTTGCTGCAATTGGGGAGTTATTCCCCCTGTGGAATGTAGATAACTTGTATACCAAGTGCCTTGAATGTGTTGGGCATGGAGTCATTGTCACAAAATAATCAATCACTTGCCACCTGTATCTTGCAATCTCATATAATCAAACTGATGCCAATTCATATACTGCAACATGCAACCTACCCACTGAAACTTGTATCTTGTTTCGAATTTGAAATTTCATTGCAAACATCCACCTATTGCAATGGATTGTGAACTAATATATTTGAGCATAAAATAAATCAATAGTAGTGTTATATTCATTGAATTATGGAGTTAACAATCCACAATCATCTACAATCCCGGTGTCAAATCTGAAAGCAAATACTGCAACCTGAGATGCATCTTAGAAATGAAATTTCCATCCAATTTATTTGGCTCGTAAAAATGATGAAAACTTTCAAATTGACTCCAAGCACCAAAATGGCTGTGTATAAAATTTGTTCCTAAGAACAAATATTACTCCCTTCCTTAAGAAGCCATCCTAATTTATAAAAACACTTATTTTTCCAAAAATACTCATTAATATCATCATAATTTCCTCAAAAAGAATGAGGAACCTTCCCACTACAACTATATGCTTCTTCCATTTTTATTACATGATACAATTATGTAACAACATTGTGGAAGAAGGATTTTTTTCTCATATAAGTCGTCCCTGGTATCTGGTAAGAATCTGAAATTGGTAACTCTACCCTAAAAAGATAGGAAGATATTTTCTTGGTTACTCTTGGGGAAGGAAACTTACAAGATCCCTCTTGCTCTCTGTTACACAGTATTTTGTCACACCTCCTACACTTCCCTGTGACTTACCCCGAAGTGCCTGAAATGTGATCATTATGCAGTGTACTCATTCATATATGCAGCTCAGATCCTTCCTAAGTCATTGACTGGAAAATGCCTTGAGCTTTCCCTGGAAGAAATACCTCTAAAACCCTAATTTGAACATCATCGCACTTATGATACTCAAAATGGAAATGATCACCTGTTGCACTGAACTTGACCCACAATGGTATCGCTTTGTTCCCTTGTATACCTGCGATGATCCTGAAAAGGCAACTTTTCTTAAGAGGATGAGAAGCTTCGTGATCTAGAAGCTTCTAGAGTGGTGAGTTGGAGGTTGTTTGGCATAAATAAGGTCGAATTATCCCAACTTGACCTCTTGGTCTTATCCCTATGAGATACCTCCTTGAGATGAGGGCCTAATCCTATCTTTGGAGAGGTCCTAACTCCCTTTCCCACCCTATATATTCATCCTCTCCCATTCCCAAATGGTTGGTCTATGCCTATTTGCACCCTTATGCTAAGATTGTGCCTATATGTTATTCATTAGGCTTGGAGAAGGAGTGCTTGGAGAGCTTAGCTTTGACTTGGATATTCATTCAAGGAGAGCCTATCAACATCAAGGCATGGTTGTATGCTTCCCCTTATTTTCTATTAATATACAATTGGTAGTTCATTTTCACTAAATGTGTATGCTCATGTATCATTTAGCTTAGCATTCATTGATCAGTTAAGTAGGTTACTTTTGGATATGCGATTCACATTTGCATGCCTTGTTGTGTCTTGATCTCTTGAACAAGCACATAAACGCTGAGAGCAGCAGGAACGAGCCCGTGGCACAAGCGATTCAAGGTCTTCAACAAAGGAGATCGAGATAACATCAGAATGAGGTAGGCCATCTTCTTCATCCCTCTTTTCAATTGCAACTTAGGAAAGTGTCTAGTAGATTGTCACTTCGGTTTCTAGAACCACTAATTGGGCTAGAGGGATCATCTCTATCCATAGAGAGGATTTACCAAGACAATAAAATGGCGACTCCACTAGGGACCCTATGATCCTTTTCATCCAATCCTTCAGCTCGTTTTTGTGACGCGTTTGACCAACCATCCAATTCCAGACTTGTTTGCTTGTCTGTAACTATTTTCACTTCCTAGTAATTGCTTGAAGGTTCTTGATTTGTGCTACTCTTGAATTTTTTTTGTTTTTTTATGTATCTTTCTCGACCATCTCGGTTTTATCCCTTGTAGTCGTGATGACATTGCAGATATGTTGATTACACTAGCGATGATCGACGCTTTTCTCTTAACAGGTGCGATGATAACAAAGGTTAAAGAAAATTAGGGTTTGTCTTCTTGTTTTTAGTTTTTTTCCTTCTGTTAGTGGATTACCAGTGTGATTTTAGTGTCCTTGTGTTGTTTGACATGTTTCTCTGATTACAATTGCCTCTTTATTTGGTTTTAAGTGTGTTTGGAGCTTGATCTACCTTCTAGGGTTTTAGTTCTTCTAGGTCATCCTTCATTCACTCATTGGTCTTCTCTTCAAAGATCGATTACCTTTCTTAAAAGAGTCTTTTTTGTGTTTGGACGTCTTTTGCAAATCATTGTTGGTTCTTGGGTATTAAGTTGTTTTTGTTAGTGTCGAATTGAGTAGATGATTTGAAATTCCCTTTAGTTCCCTTTGGCAAGAAATATATTACAAAATTGTTTGTTTCGATTGAACTGAAAGGAAATATTTGCTTTGAATTTTGTGTTTCGAAAAACGAAAGCGAAAGTGATTATCTTTTAAGTAGTTTTCGAAGCATTTGTTGCATTCAAAATCATTAATGTGAAAGATATTTTCATGATTATTGAAGTGTTTTGCATTCTCTTTTGATCTTTTCACTAGATTACATTGATTACATTAAAGTGAAAAAGAAATCATCATTATATCTTAAGGTAGTATGCTTTAGGATTTTGTTTTGGAATTTCATTTGCTTATAATATGAAAGATTAGATTTCATGTTTTGAATTTGGTACTGGAAAATTGTCATTAATGCATTGTTGCTTGTTTTGATGCATGCTTTTGGTGTTTCTCTTCCCAGAATAGGTAGTTTTCACCGAATGAAAGGATTTCAATTTCATTATTTAGTTGCATTTTAGGAACATGTGACATCATTAAGGCCTTGAAATCAAAACACAATTTTAGGATCAACTTTAAAATCTATCAATTAATCTAAGGAGCATTTGAAACAATGTTCATACTTAGTGGTCTAGGCTAGAGACATGTTCTGGCATCTATAAAACTTAGCAACTGTCGTTCACTCTTGCATTAGACAACACTAGCACAGACTTGTGCTCCCCGTACCATCGAGTATATAAAGGGAGACCCTCATAGGTTGTAAACCTTTATCCATAGGAAGCTGAGTCTACCATCCTGTAAACGTGATACACCAAACACAAGATTTGGGGAGATTTCCTGCACGTATGTCAAGTCATAGGTAAGTTTATTTGCTGAAGTGTATATTGCAATTCACGGTTACTTGGTACTCCTTTTTTCCTAGAGTTACCTAAGTGGTCATTTGGATCTTTTCTGACCCCTTAAATTTTAAGAGATCATCGACCACTTGTCCTTTCAAGCTCGCTAAACTATTGAAAGCGACTAGAGTCACCTTTTCGTCCTCTTCTCAACTCTTAAACGATGAAAAGGGAAAGTTTTTGTTTCTAAAAATAACTGCCCACGATGAACATGTCGAACCCAAGTAGTTGCTTCTTGGACCAATATTGAGTAATTTCCTGTTAATTTCAAGATTGTTGATAAGCCCTCAACGAATCTCCTTTCCTTTTCTGCTCTTGAGAGGAAGTCATCGTGGCAAGATCATTGAGTTCAACTCACAATTCCCCTTTATTGTCTAATACTGAAGGGTCCTCCTAAGGAGTTCATATGGAGCTTCCTCAGTCACTTAAAGATCAAGGTTTTGAACTTGGGATTATTCCAAGTATCCAATCCCTGTCTTCTCGTTCACCTCCATCGAATTCCTGTCCACCTCAAGAATCTGATCCTGAGACCCCAGAAAATTTTATTGAGACCCTTGAGAGTCCGCAAACCCCTGAGAGTCCACAGAGGCTTGTTATTCATCCGCTGAATCCATTATTCAATTCTGTTGTGATATCTCCTTAGCATCCTTATATTCCTTACGATTGACATGGTATTCCTTTGGATTTATCTCCTTGCACATCTTGGATTCCTCCTCATCAGTTGTTTCCATCTATGGAGTTAGAGGGTGAAATCCCAACCTCTTCTCTGGGTCATTCGGAAGTTTCCTCTACCCATACTCCTCATTTTGATGATGAACAAGGGTATGAATTTCCTCCAGAAGGCTTTCCTTTTACAGGAAGAGTCTCATCTCTCACGCTTCTTGAAACTAGTGGACACATGTTTCCACCCGGTTATACAACCTTAGCTCAGTTAGTTTAGGGTACTCCTAGTGCTTTGTCTTTGTATCAAAACCCCATTTGGTCTTCAAATGTGATGCCTACGCCCATTCCATTCATTCCAAACGTGACCTCTCAAACTTCTGTACAAACTGTTGTCACGTCAGTTCCTGTACAACGTATGATTCCATCGCATCCTGTATCATCATTTCAACTGACTCTTCCGGTATAACTGACTGTTTCAGGTCAGGTTTCAGTTAGTTCTTCTACCCCTTCGTCAAGTGGACATAATGTGCCACTGCCTGAGGGGGAAAAATCTGAATATTCCTCTCGTATTAGGTGAGACCACTGTGAGTGGATTACAAAATTACATGGTTGGAGTTAATCAACCTTATTATGGAAGTATTCCTAATCTGGTTGATCCATCTAGGTCAGGTAACATCTAATATCAATAGCCTTATATGGCTTAGGTTCCACTCCAATAGGATTTTGTCCCATATGGTATTCCTAATCTGGTTGATCCATGCGGGTCAAGTAACATCGAATATCAATAGCCTTATACGGCTTAGGTTCCACTCCAACAGGCTTTTGTCCCATATGGTTTGCAAGCCTTGGTCAATCTGTCTTACACTCTTCAAGCCAGAGCTTATGTCCAGTCTGGTCAATCTACTATTCCTAGTGGATATGGTGAGATTCAATTCGGAAATTACCAATACTTGCAGGGTATATCCCAAGGAACTGTTCAATTACCCTTGCAGCAGCAAGGAAAACCTTTGTAGCCGCAAGGGAAACCATTGCAACAGAAAGGAAAATCATTGCAACAGCAAGGGAAAACATTGCAGTAGCAAAGGGAAACTGTTACTGCAGCAGAGGCACCCTTTCCCATAGTCTCAACAGCCTTTGCAGCAACAACCTCAGTTTGTTTAGTAGTCTACTCAACCTTTGTACTCACAAGGCCAACCTTTGCAGCAGAAAGGTCAACCTTTGCAGCAGAAAGGTCAACCTTTGCAGTAGCAAGGTCAACCTTTATAGTAGCAAAGCCAACCTTTGCAACAAAAAGGTCAACCTCTGCAGCAACAAGTTTCATATGCGTATTGACAAGGTTAGCCCTTGCAAGCGCACAGCTAACCCCTACAGCAACAGGGCCAAACTCTTCAGATCCAGGGTCAACAAGTTCAACAACCTTAGAATCCATATGCAGCGTATAATTCTTATCAATGGCATATGGTAGGGAAATATCAAACCTACCCTACACAAAATAGACCTTATGGTCAAGGTAACCTTAGTGGGGGCAAAATCAAATCTCGTATGGACAAAATCCTCCACTATGGGGGGGAAATCCTTACCAGCAAGGTTGGAACCCACAGTTTGGTTCTCCTCAAAGGCCCTACATGCCATCCTGCTCTCTCTGCAATCCCTCTACTGCTCATAGATAGTCAAAGGCTTCTCAAAAACCCTCTCCTATGTCCTCCAAGCCTCCTATTTCCTTGTGCAGTTTTCCTTGGGGTCTAGTGCTGCCACCTATGTGAATTGGCCTCTTCACACACTCACTAACCTTTTATCTAACTGCACAAACCTGAAGGAGATAAATCATCCTCATGGATGAGCTTCCTTTATAGGTAAAATATTCATCCAACTGATAGTACATTGTCCCTTCTCTGATCTCAACTGGGTGTCTGACAGAACTGACATGCATCAATTATCCATGAGAGAATACATAGTTATCTGAAAATAATAGTTGTCACATGCGTGCAAGCATCAACAAACTATATCTCATTAATTTAACAAGTTAAATTAATCTAACTAAACTTGACCAAGTTAAACTAAGTCAACTGATCCTCTTAATATAGAACTCATCCTTAATTCTTCAACCAGTGGAGCAAATCAAGGACACATTCCCCAATTAGTGGAGAAATAATTGCATTTTCTCACAAAGACTTCAAGTTTGCTTTTCCTTAACTAATTAACTCATGGAGATTAATTAATTAATATTTTAAACTGCTGGTAAGACCAAATTCGAATTTACTTCCTATAGATAGACCAGGGACTGCTATTAATAGGAAGGGACCCAAAAATGCTATTTTTAGAAGATGTTATTTTTAGCAATTTCACCTCTCACCCAAGGTGGCCAAATGCTTACTGGCCAAACTGCTATTTTTAGAAGTGTTATTTTTAGTAGTTCTATTTTTAGCACTTTCTAAATTTAGCATTTCTTGTTGCACACTTTTCAACAACAGTCACCTATGGATAAGTCTCGGTATATGCATATAGATACTATACCAGTTATGAACAGAGTCTCGGCATACCTGTGATCTGAAGATGATTCCCTCGGATGGATAGAGCAGATAAGGAAGCATGTGATCTGGGCCTTCATACATAGTACTGTCTTTATGATGATACACATGTAGCATCTTCGACAAGATGAATTGCAGTGGTTAGGGTCATATGAAGAATACCTATACTATCTCGGAAGAATCATAAAATGAGTTTACATGATGGCATAGATCCTCGGCATACCTATGAATTGAGACAAACAGTCTCATTAGTTACCACAAATCTCGGACTTAGTATGATGCAGTCGTGACATACTACAAGGAGCAGTAACTTGATCATGGCATAACCATAATCATAGTAGCTATAGATCATGATTTTATGATCTCATTATCTCGAAGTGCAGCAAAGATCTCAGTATAGTGAGAGATGCATTAGCAAGTGATTTCAGTGATATTGTTGTGAAGGAATTCATGTTGCAACAATGGCAATTTTAATGCAGATATAGCAACTATGGTGTTGATGAAAGCAATGAGGATGATCTCAGTTAAAAGTGTAGCAGTAGTGCAACTTTGATGACATCAATGTAAGCAGCAGTGATGATGATGATCTCATCAATGGTAAGGAAGAGGGTTGATGTCTTGGTCTTGGAGAGGTAGATTGTGTCAAGGGTGATGGTCTTGGTATTCGTCAATGGAATCTCTATAAGAAGAATTTATGCATGGATTTTCCTCTCCAAGAGGAAGAGATTTTGGCCCTAGCAGGAAGCCAAACATTTGTGTTCTTGTCTCTTTTTGTTTTGATAGCAGTTTGATGAAGCTAACATACACATGCTAATAATGAAGTAAACATTAAGCTAAGATAAAATTGTATAAACACTTCAAAAATTGTTATCATGTAACCGAAGAATCGACTTAATCATGCATGCCCTAGATTCTTCGACAGCCTTATGAGAGCATCCAAGGTTTGAGGCAAATCTAGGTATGTTTGACCTTGGACACCCTCATCTAGGTCACCTGGGAGCGTCCAGATATGTTCCAGGCACAGTCTTTCAGTTCTGCAGAGAGCATCCAAGACTGCTATAGATCCTCGCACAGCCCCTCCTCCCTATGACCCAAACTCAAAGATGATATTTTAGTATTCCGAAGATTCCACACAGTGAAAGCAGTGTTCAACACAATGACAACAATGTCTAATCGCCGATTACAGTCAATGACAACACACTACATTCCTTAGAATCAAGGTTGTGATTATAAGCATGATTAGATCCATTTCATGGATATCATAGTTGTTTTGTTGCATAGATAAAGTTATGTTCATTTTACTATCTTTTGCTGAATCATTTGATGATGATCTACAAAGAAGAATATTTTCAAAGTTTTTCCCCATAGTGGGTTTTTCCCTGGTCCCGGACCAATTCTGGTGTCTCTATGTGTGTGCATGATTTTATTCTATTGTTCCTTTATGTTCCGTTGCATTGATGATGATGTTTTTCTTTCTATATAATTTCATATGCTGATGAATAATGGTTGATATGAATAATGTAATGATGATATGGGGTGAACTTAATGTATTAGTGAAGAAATGCAATTATCAAAGAAAAGAACAATGTAGCCCTATGAAAAATTAACACTCTTTCCATTCAACAAGGTATATTTTATAAGCATGGCTTGTTAGTTGTTTGTATTCTCTACATGAATATGAAATGAGAAGTTGTCTCTTGGTCTTCCATGACTGTTCATTTTCAATGTTAAAAATCATAATTTTGTAATATGAAATAGAGTTGCAATAAAATGGACCAAAAACAATGATTGTATAAGACATATCTAGAAACTTCTTAGTTTGTATTGGTTACATTTTCCAGATTTTTACGAGCTACTTGTTAATGATTAATAATAGTATACATTTTCCAAACAGCTATGTCATGAGCCATTTTCCAATTCAATCAACATATCTATCAATGTTTTAGCCTTTGCACTTCACATCACTTTCAACCTTTTTCATTCAAACCTTCAACATTCATGTGAACTTCATATTTAACATAAATTATCACCAATGTGATCAACGACATCAATGACAATATTACCAACATTCTCTCCCTTTGGTATTGATGAAAACCTTTTCTCTTGTTGCTCAAGAAATTACCTCTTCTTTTTACCTCTGCCTATCTCCCCCTTTGACATCAATGACAAGAGATTTGCCTTTCAAGAACAATATGGATGTTGGAGAATGTAGAGTGTTTTAAATAGAAATACTGCTTCAAAATCTGTTTAATAAATGCATTTAAAAACTATTCTCTAGTTTTTTTGCATGATAGGGCACAAGACACTAATTTTAAAAAATATTGTTGAGTGATCCAATTAGAAGGTTGTTCTCCATAGTTGAATTAGTAGTGTATCTACCAAGGGTATGCGACCTATAGACAATGTTGGCTTAATCAAAGATGTTGTTGTCTTAAATAATAGATAACATATGAAGTATTTGAAAAAGCACGTATATAATACACCATGTATATAATACGACCATGTATATAGCATTTATGTACAACACATGTATATACAAAACCAACTATAATATTAAGGCAACACATGGATATACACCACCAAGGGTAATATTAAGGTAACCCATACCATTATGAATGCTAACCATTTGTAATAATGCGCAACCATAGATTAAACGATGGATCATATAATACCTCCAAACCATATATAGTAACACCATCCAAATAATAATAATGTGAATCCAAGAATGTTGGATCATTAATAAAGCCAAACCATAAATAATTCCAACCATAACAAGTGCAATAAAATTGGAGTTTGATCTGTTAATGTTGGATTTGAAAACTGGATCATTAATACTAAACGCCGGAGTTGAACGTAGGTTATACACCACCAAGGATAACACATACAATATGTAATATTGTTGTAGTTTAATGTTGGTTAACACCATATATATATATATATATACATACATACATACATACATACATACATACATACACATACATACATACATACATACATACATACATATATATACATATATATAGATACATATAGATACATATATACTATCTTTGTGAGATCCAACACATACCATATGTCAACCATATCTCCGTGAGATCCAATGCATACCATATGTCAACCATATCTCCGTGAGGGATGAAATAGACTTGTAAATATTATCTTGAGAATGCATCTCCAAGAGAAAATTCCTAGCTCTACATCATCCAATTCTGAGATTCTGCGATGTTTCATATCATCTTCCCAAAACAGACTCTGGAAAACACTAATCACAAAAAAAAGAGTCATGAATTTACAGTTTCCTTGATGATTTGTGCATCAATACTGGTCCCACATATTGGTTTCTTTAACCATGTAAGTTACACCTGTGATCTTGTATACTATACACCAAATAAATTAAAATAAAACATTCAACCTTCAAGTTGAATACCTAAGTCGATAAATACAGCACTGTTAGTGCATCACACTTCTAGCCAAAAATTCTGTGGCCGAAGGTTGATTTATCTGTGTCATCAATTTTTTTTTTTTAATAAGTTATGGTTCTAAAACATTATTCTTACCGTCATTTTCCTGGTTTTTTCACGTTCAGTAGACATTTGGGTTCCCACCAAAGGCTCTTGTTTTATAGACACATCCACACCAACCATGCTTGACTTACTGGATAATTGTGTCACTTTAAAACCATTACCTTGTATTCCCCCTTGTAAGGAAAGATTCTAGTCAGGATGGTTCTTTAATAGGTCAGAATTATTATCTAGTTCTTGATTTGAAACTTCATTTGTTGTAAGTGGCACTCCTTGGTCTTGAATCTTCACTTTGAATGATTTTTGAGCCCCTGATTTGAGCCTTTCAACTCCAGCAGATTCATTGAGAGACCCCATATATTCTCAATATTTCCTTCATAATATTAGAGTCTATTGTAATTTATTGTAGGGGTGCCATGTATTGGCTATTGGAGGCCACTCTGAGTAGATTTTTTTTCCAACTAGAAGACCACGAGATAGGAAATCCTTGAAGTTGAAAACAACATAGTGGTACTAGAGGATTCCACCAGCATTCAACGCAATCCATTCAAACTCAGTACATTGAAACACAACATTCAACACATTCCATTCATTGAAGTATTTTAATATATAATGTTGCTCGGATTAGGACATAAAACCCTAATATTGGTTTTTATTAATCGACAAAACCAATGCAAGAAATATTATTGGGGCATGATAAATATAATAATGCACACCAAAACATATTAATCTTGAAGCCACTCTCAACACATATCGAAAATTCAATGCATATTAAATTATAATCAGCCCATTAATAACAATTTCTCCAACACATTTAAAAATGAATAGTGGTATAACTTCTGCAAAACATATCGAGCACTCCAACATCAATTGCACAGTAATGCTCGTGAAATAATGTTGTGCTAGAGGTTGTGCTAGACAAATAATAACGAGGCTCTAGAAAAGTAATAATGAATCTTCCAGGACCTACGCCAACCGTTAAAATAATAATGGTGTGCCAGTTGTAATATGATATTGCATGCTGAAGTATGACAATAAATAAAATTATTAAATGGGATAATGAAAGGAGTAATGATAAATGTTATGGCCAATGCACATATTTGAGCCAACGTACAATAAATGCTAATGCACAGTCAATAATACATTTATGTTGGGGTTGTCCATACTTATTATCCTTCGTTCTCCTTCCATCCTGCTTGCGTTCTATCTACCGTCATTTTGTGCCTATCCTCATCATATTCCTGACCACATAGTTATTACTTTTTCTTTGCATTTCTTTTCCTTTAATAATTCATTCTTTCCATTACAAATGTGAATTACCTTGAGCACTCAATTCTCTTTGAGATGCCATTTCTTTATTTGAGATGCTTACTTGATATTTTAGAGTTTAGTTTCAGTTATTCATTCCTAGTGATGTTTTTTCAATGGATTCACTAGTAAAGAGAAGTGATTTAGAGAATATGTTCTGCAACCTTGAATGATTTTCCATTTGCTTCATTTTTCTTTTGTAGCTTTTGAATGTACACAATTATTCAATTGTTGAATGTATCAAAGCTAGCAATGTCCCTTTTCAATGGCATGCACTGGTAAAATTTGTGTTCTCTCCTCTTTCATTTTTTCATGCATTCTAGTTTGGTAGTGAAATGTCCTTGCAATATTATGCTTCATGGTAAGCTTTAGATTCTTGCAATGGCTCATTAACTATCATTTGCATTTAGATATTTATTTTCCCTTTTATTATTTTTGTTTAGAAAATATACTCAACACATTGTGCCAATGATAACTAAGAATACCACATGTTGTAGAAGCAGTTCAAGGAATTTCTTTTCCAGTACTTCTAGCATTCATCTTTTGTATTCATTCAAATTCTTGCATTCTAATATAACATATCATACGAGCCTTTGCTTTTATGATACATAGCTGAAGCATTTAGAGAAGTCCTCGTGATGCTATGGAATGTAGTATTGTAGTTTAATTTTGATTGGAGAGATTTTTTCATTTCAATTGTTATCTTCACATAGAGGTTGCAAGTAATATGGTCTGGATGTAGATCATGATGAAAGCTTCAAAAATAAATGTATAGAATCTATTCCTTCACATGATGGCCATACTTTTGATTTTTCTTGCATGCATGTATATATTTGAATTGAATAAGATCAATTGAATACATGAGTTATGCATTGATGCATTCCATATATTTAAATTCAACAGAAGTTGAAGAGTTTTGAGGAAATTTTGATGATGGCAATATACAATGAACTAGGCTCATCTTTCAACATGGTTTGAGAATGTTTAACTGGACTATGTACATTTCAGTATGTAAATTTCCATGCTTATATACAAAATATACAAGTATTTACAATTTTAAAAAAAAATCTTGAATCAAGAGTAGGTCTCTGAATGAAGAACCTGATTGACGTTTCTAGTTTATAAAGAAGATGTCTTGATAAATTTGATGATATTACTTTTCTCTTGTTGCTTCTTGATTGCTTCAAATTCTACACACAATTATATGCTTCTTCTTCTTGCAGTCTTCCCCTAGATAGTGCACTCAACCCCATATTTTCTATAGTGAATTAGATTCTCCTTTTGAAGTCATATTAGTGAGAAGTATCTGCAAAAATTATCCCTAATTTGTTTATGAGATATTCAAAAGGTTCTCTAGCATAAGGCTTTGTAAATATATCTGCTATTTGTTCTTTTGTAGGTATGTACTCCATATTCATTGTTTACTCAGCTACTTGTTCTCTAAGGAAGTGGTACTTTATGGGAATATGTTTTGTCTTTGAATGCAACACGTGATTTTTCAAAACTCTTATTGCACTTATATTGTCACACTTGATAGATATAGGTTCACTAAAATTTACCTTCATATCTCTTAGTGTCTGTTTGATCCACAACACTTGTGTGTAACAAGCAGAAATTGCCATGTATTCGGCTTATGTTGTATATAGAGAAATTGATGATAGTTTCTTGCTTAACCATGCAACCAAACACTCTCCTAGGTAGAATTCACCACCACTTGTACTTTTTTTGTCATCCACACAACTGGCCCAATCCGCATCTGTGTCTGTTGTCAATGTCAAGTACTTACCTTTTTTAACCATAGTCCGTAGTCCCTTTCAAATATAAGAACATCCTCTTTATTGCTAATAGATGACTTTGTTTAGGTTTTGATTGATATCTTTCCACTAATTCGACTATTAACATTATATATGGTCTAGAAGTTGTTAGGTATAACACATTTCCTATAATAGAATTGTAAAGATTTTGATCCACATCAGACGATTCATCATCTGTCCATAGCTTGCATCAAAATTCAATGGGGGTTGAGACAAGTTTACAGTCTTCCATTTGGAACTTTTTAAAAATATCTCTGAAGTATTTCTCTTGAGAAATGAATGTCCCTCCAAAAATTTTTAGGATTTTCAGCCTTAAATAAAAGTTAAGTTCTCCAATCATTGACATCTCGAACTCAGACTTCATCTCTTGAGAAAACCATTTTACTAGATGATCTTTATTGCTTCTAAACATGATATCATCCACATACACAACCACAATTACTAATTCATCTCCATAAGCCTTTATGTACAGATTACTATCAACTCCTCCTCTCTTGAAACCCTATTTTTGAAGGTACTTGTCCATTCTAGGGTACCATGCCTGAGTTGTTTGTTTAAGACCATACAATGCCTTCTTTAACTTGCAAACATAATTAGGTTTATCTGATAATGAAAATCCTTCTGGTTTTTCCATGTAGACCTCTTCCTCAACTTCTCCATTTAGAAAAGAAGACTTTATGTCCATTTGGTATACTTTGAAATCCTTGTAACAAGCAAAAGCCAAAAACATCCTGATTTCCTCCAATCTGACAACAGGCACAAATGTTTCTTCATAGTCAAGACCTTCTACTTGTGAGTACCCCTTACGCACTAGCCTGGCTTTGTTTCTAACAATTTGAACCTGTTCATTCATCATGTTTTTGAATACCCATTTTGTGCCAATGCCAATTTTTCCAATTGGTCTTGGTGTCAATTCCCAAGTCTTATTCTTTTCAATTTTATCTAACTCCTCATTCATAGAATCTATCTGTTTTTGTCATTACATGCTTCATCAAAGTTCTTGGGTTCAATCTGTGACAACATAGCAATATGAACTTGGTCTAATTTCCCCGCAATTTGCCTCCTTTTTTTCACTCCTTCACTTTTATCTCTAATAATTTGACTTTCAAGATGATTCTTTTGTGTGTATCTTGAGGGACATTTTGAATGAGTCTCTGTATTTTATAAATCTTCATCTTATACTTTGTTTTCTTTATTGTCGTGATGATGATCTAGAGGGTTGATAAAACCTGTGTTGTTGTTCCTATTAAGTAGTTCTTCATGAAACTTTAAATATATGCATTCCACAATCTTATGCAGTCTTTTATTATAGCACATATATCCCTTACTTTTTGATGAATATCCCAAAAATATTCCCTCATCTGATCGAGCATCAAACTTTCCCAGTTTTTCATCATTATTTTGATATAAAATTTACTCCCACATACTTTAAAATGTTTCATTGAAGCTAGCTTACTGTGCCACAGTTCATAAGGTGTCTTATCACATTTTGGTCTAAGATGTGCGTTATTGAGAATATGTATTGTTGTATGTACTGCTTCTGTTAGCCCCAAGGGATAACTCAATTGTTCAAGTTCCTGTTGATAAGTACCTTGCCAATATGGGACGTCACCGGGTCAAATATCCTCGACGCCCTTGGGGTTAGGCCCGACCAGATAAGCTGATGGGTAGATCCCTTTGGGTGGGTCTGTTTGGATTATTACCCATGGATGTAGTAACCATTAAGTGACCGTGAACCATAGTTGGAAAAAAATGTATAACACCCTCCTCCCACATCAACCCAGGTAACCATACCAACTGGGGTAAAAATTATATGAGAGGCTACTATGATCAAATTCAACCTCCTATGTGACCTTAAGGAAGTGGAATCGATAGAAACATCACACACAATCATCCAACATTAGCTTCAGAATCCTCATAAGACATGTCAACCACTTAGACAGCATGTGCTTGGGTCGCACTAATGTTCTGGATATCTTAGGCCACGATCGCTCTCATGCTATGGGAAAGGGAGTGACCAGAGACCCAAAGTCACTCTCATAGGATTTCCTTCCAGTGACCAGACACTAAAGTTGCCAATTCTATGCCAACGACCCCGAGATTTGAGCCTTTTTTTCAGGCCCAGAGCCCAGGTCACTGCCCAAAATGGAGTGATAACTTAAAATCAGTAAAAATACAGGGAAATAATGATGCAAAAGCAATAAGATGAGTAAGACCATAACTAGACCCCTACTAGCCATAAGAATCATTTCTTCAAACATATCATCAACATTTAACCTATAGGTGTAAACAACATAATTAAGTGTAGGGGTCTCACACTTATCTGAGAATCACTATGAACCATTTTTCCCTCATGTCATTTGTTGCATTATCACCTATTAGGTCATAAACACATTATCCATTCATATAAAAGTAAAAATATTCTAAGAGCCATACATAGCTGTTGTTATAAAATATACAAATAACCAGCATAATAGGAACATAAATACCATAAACATATCAACCATCAAAATCCACATATACATCAATACATTTACACTTGAAATTCAAGGGAATGCATTTCTCATTAATGAATGCAATGAACCAACTGGAGATGGGACTACCACCTTCCACCCGACCATAGTTTGGCTGAGCCAAGTCTCTTCATCCAATCACCACCGTGCCATATTCCAAACATGAATGTGGGACTCATAGAACACATCAAAAACACCAATCAACATGGATGCCATCGGAGTTATCCACTTACACCATGAGGAATTTGAGTTCTTCCTAGTCTCTAAGGCTTTACTACAATCCACAGTCTGATCCAGGGATCAATAGGCCCTACATCGAGACATACTCTCTAGGCTTTATCGTGCATCCCATCCCAGGACCACTAGGCACAACAAAGATAAAATCCACCTCTTGGATTTATCGTATATCCTGCCATTCATCGGCAAGTATTCCTATGCCCACCAAGGCACACAATCTGGTCTTACCACAACCCACAGTCTGGTTCATGGTTTACTAGGCCAGTGGATTCATGATCCTCAGCCTGGTTCAGGGACCACTTAGACCATATGTTTGTCAATTCGGATATCCACCCCACTCATCTTTGAATCCAATCTGGCCATCCCACATACACTGAATGTGAGAACTCATCTCATCAAAGCTACTAGGAAATGGCAAGGCTAGGATGAAAATACTGTCACACCTGGCACAACCCATGCCATGATAGAAGATAACCACATGCAATCCCATGCATGAAAAATCAAACAAGGAAAATATATATGCAAGTCGATACCTGCAATGAAACCTGTTGTAGTTGCTTGATCTTGCCTTTCCTTGCTTGATCTTTGCTTCCTCTTGCCTTCTTTTCCTTTCTTAATCCAATGCCAAAGTGCCCCATGAAAACTCTAAGTGTCCAAGAGTATGAGAGAGAGAGATAATAATGAGAGAGCTCAAACACTAAACTAACAAAAGGTTACCAACTAATCCTCATAAGCCTTTTTATTAGTGAGGCCTCTATTTTCTTCATTTTCCATTATTTTCCTTCAATTTCCTCCTTAGATGCAACCTTTTACCTTTCACCTTCCTTTTCTCTTAATTTCCTTTATTTTCATAAATAATTGTGCCAAAAATGCCATTTTTCCCTTCCAAAGCCTTATCCATTTCCTTTTCCAATTTCCTTAGCCATAAAAAACCAAATGAACACCCCCCTAGGGTGTCTTGCCTAGCATTTAGGTTGGAATACTTGTCCCATCAACTGTGCTCTTATACATTTTTACATGGAATTTTCACCAGGTATGTTACAAAACCCTCCTCCTTGGTGGAACACTATCCTCGATGTTCAATGACACTTATAACCAACAAGACTATTGAAAACAAAACATACTACCCATGGAGCTTTATAACATAGCTCATTGCAGTATTTACAATGACCACTGCTGAAACATGAAAAACATACCATTTACTGGAGCTTTATAACACAATGCATTACGGTATTTACAATAACCACATATATACATACACATTTGCTTCAACTAGCGAATAACCATACTGTCTATGGAGCTTTATAAATCCAACTCGATACAATATTTACAATAATATACACATATACATGTTTTCTCAGCTCGAAAATAAAAGGATACAATGCTTTCATCAACAACAAGGGAATCTAGTGGCTCACACCTCCACCTTCAAGTAATACCAGTATTCACCTCTTTCCCAGGAAGTCTAGAATCCACTGCCACAGTCAAACTACATCCAATGTCCAGTGCTATAATCCTCTACCACTTGACCTCTTAGTGAACAATTACCGACTCATTGTTCCAGGGTGCACTCCCAATGTGCATATGATCCCATCTGGCAATGCTAACAACCAAAACAAATCCATCCCCAATCTTCCCTTCTCTACTACATAGTCCTTTGAGCAATCCAGTCAATCCCTTCCGTGCAGTCACTCACCTTCCAAGTTCCACTAGAACCCCCATCCTGGACAGTCCATCCCTTGGCAAGGCTTTCTTGCATCGGAAGATACAAAAACCAAGGCATATCCCTGCCTCAAAACCATCATACCAGTCATAGCATGCTCATGGAAATCAATGGACACTATTGGGTATCAATGTCCAACAATGGCCATGTTTCTAAATTCTTTACTAGTATACTATTTCATTTTCCAATTCCTTTTGTTGTTGCAAATTATTGCAGTCAATTTCAATCATCCAACTGGGCATTTCATGTATTCTTCTACCAAGCACATAACTTCCATTAGATTTAAAATAAATTGAAATAAATTCACATCATACCTCATTGGTAGCTCCTCAATAAGGTAATCTTGTTCGCTTCCTATCAGAACAAGTCAAATTAGTATATTTGACCAAATCAACATGTATAAAAATATCACATCAGTTTATCTCAAAACATAACCATCAAAATCACAAATCACATGTAACCATCATAAACCAAAATCATAGATCACATGTAATCATCATAGACCAGAATCATAAATCACATATAATCATCATATACCATAATCATAAATCACATGCATAATAAAACTGAAATAAAATGTTGATACTTATCCTTTAATTGATCCTTACTTCTGCCTTTGTTCTTATTCCAACACACACCAGATCGGTTGCCACACCCGAAAAACACCGAGTGCATTCTGCTCAACCAAATTCACATATACATAGTGTGCATCACACATATATGACCAGACACAACATACAACTCCATGCAATACATGCACCTACACCTGACATACAACACATACACCTACACCCAGTGTATACAATATAATACATACGCCTACATCCAATGCATAACACAATACATACACCTACACTTGGCGACAACACAACACCATACATCTATATCTGATGTAAAACACTACACAATACATGCACATACCAAGTACCACATAACCTCAACATAGCATGTATGACATGCACACAATACCACACATGCACCAGTACCATATGTACAACATGTACATAGTACCACATGTACACCGCACCACCTGCACAATGTGTGCACAACATCACATGTACATGGTGCCACCTACACAATGTGTACACAATGCCACATATACACTACACCACTTGTACGGCATGTACACAATACCACATGTACATAGTACCACATACACGACATGTATGTGATACCACATGTACACAACGCCACATACACGACATGTACACAACACCACCTGCACACAACGCCACTTGTACAACATGTACACAACACCAAATGCACACAACACCACTTGTACAATCATGCACACCACACCATATGTGTATAGCACCACATGTACAACATGAATGCAACACCACATGTACATAACACTACATATCCAACATGTACATAGCATCACTTGTACACAGCACCACATATCCAACACGCGCAGATCACCATATGCATACAACACCACATATCCATCATGCACATTGTATAATATGTACACAACATCGTATATCCAACATGTTCATAGCACCATCTACACCCATCACTAAATATGCAATGTTCATACAACACTATCTGTACTAACACCTTGTACATAATATTTCATAAACAACATGTACAGACACTACATATGCACAATACTGCATGTGCACAATCATCATAGATGCAACATTCACAACATGTATGACATATGCACAATAGTAATACCACACATCTGAAACCACACTACCTCTACCAAGAAGCCTTGCTTCCACAATCTTATCCATGCTTGTCCTAGCATGCCGCAGACCAGACTACTTTCATTTCGCTGATGTATCCCTTGGTATAACCTGTCCATAACATAGACATAATATAATCACATAATATCAACTCATAACCACATGATACTAACCTCATATATTTTTCATGACTACTCTTCCCAATTGATTCCTCGTAAGACCAGGAACCTATTCATGCCATTTCCCTGCATAAGCATTCATTTTGCCACAAGAACGATTCTTGATGGTCTGTTGGAAAGTGACATAGATACATGGATACATACATACATATATGTAAATAGTAGCATAAACAAGCATGATCCTGTCAGAAAATGATATGCATACATACATATATACACATAAATGTTAGCATTAATAATCATGATCTCTAATGACCCTATTAAACATGACATACATATACACCTACATGCATACATATATAAACATCAACATAATCATGATCATAACATAATTACTAGATATCACAAGGTCTAGGTCTAGGTCTAGGTGTCGATTTTCATCATGAGTAATCACTCATGTTTTTATGGTCCCCTCCGGGCCTCTCCCACGTGACAACTGTTGGGCATGGGCCCCATCAAGCCAACATTAGCATCATCGAGTCACCCTTGTTCATATCTTCCGAGATGAGTCACCCTTGTATCTATGGCATCTGTTTTGAGTCCCCTTCTATCCAGTTACAGTGTTCCATACATCGTCATGTCACATCCCTCCCATTTTTCATATTTTGCTTCCAGCTCTACTGCTCAATATTTTCCGAACCCCCATTTGAGTCATTGACCATCCCCTCCAGAATCAAGTCAGTCGCTGCCAAGTTCACCATCCTTATTATGCTATGACAAGGGAATTCATCAGTCTGCCACACATTTTGTTTCCTTCCATCATCATCCCTAGTGTTAGCCTATCAGTCACTCTGCTGTGATTCCCTTCTATCGCCCTTAGCACATTTATTCCAAAAGAGTGGTCTAGAGGGTGGTGTACCTTGGTTCTAGCGTCCATCTTTTTTTAGTGCCTCAGATCAAGCAAAGGGAATCATCATTTCCCTTTGACTTGGTTGTTTCTCATGTGCTCGACACCAACTCCTTATCGCACGATTGAGATTCATACACATGATAGTTCATTGATCCAGGCGATTGTCCCAGTGATTCTCAAGTGCGTGTTAGATGTTTCATACCTCATGAGGGGGTGGCCCTTCAGGTAGCCCCCCACACCCCTAGATGACCACAGATGTTGATCCAACCTTAGATGTAGTTCCACATATGTGACGGGTTTGGTTTCTACCTCTTGCATTTCTCCTTCAGATGACCCATTCAAATATTTAGAGCCCTTTCCTACTCATCAATGTTTCTTTGGTTGTGATCCCCCCTCACCATGTCAGCTTGAGGGGCATTATGTCTCATGTAATCAAATTTTATTGTATTCAATCCTGGCCTATGTTTTTCCAGGCGCATTATGTATATGGGATCCATTGTATTATTTTCTAGCCCATTGATGTCAGTGTATCATGTATCATGTACTTTGTAGCTTAGCCCCACATAACTGGGCTCATCATTATTCTTTGTACATGGTTATCTCAACGGGTATGGGCATGCCTCCCTCGCCTCATTTGAGATCATGTACTCCCACATAAAAGGAGACTTCTATCAGTTTAGTAGGTCTTTCCCCCTCCATTATTTGTTTGTCCTTGTATTGCTTCAATTCTTTCTCTCTCTCTCTTTGACTCCCCTTTGGTGAAGTGTAACCTACAACGTATTTCGGTCATACAATTTTCTCCTAACACTCATACATTGGGGGTAATTTGTTATCACCAAAAAATGATCACCTAGCCATTTCTAACTAGGTGGATCGAAATACACCATGTAGGATTAATTTTATGATAGTAAAATCACTTTCAGTGGAAAATAATTTTGTAAACCACTTTTATTAAATTATTTTCTGAGTTAAATAAAAAAACCCATGAAAATAATTAAATAAATAATTATTTATTTAACTTTTCTCTAGGAATAATTATTAAATCATTGTTTAAATAAGTATTCCTTTTAACTAAATCCCCTAGGAAAAATTAAATAAATCACTATTTATTTATTATTCCTTATGTCCATTATTGGAATAATTGTTAAATAACTCTTTAATAATTATTTCGATATCACACCATTCTCAGTCCTCACGAAATAATTAATAAATCATTTTATTTTTTAATTATTTTTAAATAAATATATTTAACCATTTTAAATATCTTTTCCCTCTCCAATGAATATAATAAAGTATTCATAGTGGTTATATCTTCATGTTTTCATCCATTTTAGGCATAAATATGGATTCCACATGGCTCATATTTGCCCTAATTCATCATGTATGACAGTTATCCAGGGATTCTTGGCTGCCCCTGGATAGAGTTCATTCACTTTCCCTCTTTTTAAGTCGACTGAGAGATTCTTGACTACCTCTGACTCCTTAGCTTTCATCCCATCTCCTTAGCCTGAAGATTGTGTTATGTACAACTACCCTGCTTCATATTTGTCTTGTGACCAAGAAAACGCACCAGCAGTCTAACTCCATGACTCCATGCCCAATGGTTTGAAACTCTTCACTCTATGCATTGTTTCTCCACTTGAAAATATCCTCCTTCCATCTATCTTCCATCCAAACTTAAACAAAACCCACTGAACCCAATAGCTAGCCTAAAATCATCATCAAACAAAGCTAAATCATAAAGAGAGAGCCCTCTCTGATTGCAGGTGGGCTAGAACCTGCAATCCAAAGATTGGTTTGTGGTTACCTCGGTTGTATCCCTTCAGGAGCTTAGGGACAACCTGAGTGATAACATAATGGCGACTCCACTGGGCACCTTCCTCAAATAATTTCACAAATCAAGTTGGAAAGCTCCACTGAGACAGAGTTAGGCCTCCCTAGCCCAAAAATCTTCAGGATAGTCCCAAAAGAAACAGTATACAAATTTTCTGGGAAAAGTGCTCCTTTTCTTTAGAAATTTTCAAGTTTATTTCTGATCCTTGATGGTGGATAGAGGTCAGGCTCTTCAAATTTAAGACATCCACCTGGTGACTCCACTTCATTTTCAATCAAGACTCCGCTGGAGGAACGAACCAATTCTACAACCTAATAGTCCATGTTCCAAAGCGCTAACAATAAGACATGATGACCATGTTCGTGGAAAATATTTCATTTCATGAAGCTTTAGATGAATTCAGGGAAAGTTTATCAAAGTTTGAGCTTGATGAAGATTTTTTAAGATTGGTGTTGTTAAAAACAATAGGAAGCCCGCATAATCTTTTTCTTGATTTGGTTGTTGAAAGATATGAAAATGAAATTGAACTATTGCAGTCTCAAATTCAGTCATATAATTTTCGTGATCCTAATTTTTTTTTTCAAAATCTTCCTTCCCCAAGTCATGAGGAAATGGGATTACCGTCCGACTTACAGATTTGGCATAACCATGCTTTCAAGGAAAAAACTGAAGGAATAATGATAGGGTTTATTATCGAGGATGCAGTGGTTCCATCAAATCAAGAAGGCATAGAGGAAACTATCCCACATGATAGGTTTATTGATCCTATAGCAGACTACATGGAGCTTCTCCTCAACTCAAAATCTTTAACATGCTTTCTCTGTGAGGACCAGATACATCAGCAGCTGCTTTTCTATGTCCCAATTTTAATTATGAGGACACATGACCGAAAAATGCTTTCAGCTTCATTAACAATCAGTCAACCAGTTCAGTTCTCTCTACAGTTGCTTAAATGGCTGCATTGGTTGTTTCATTTCACCTAATCAGCAAAGGAAGTACTGATTAGAATAGGTAGGTAGGATTTCAATTTTCTATTTGGATAGCAACCTTGCTACAGTTGAAGCCCGAAGTGAAGGCCCTAAGCTCTTCAAGTCTGCTGTCATGTTCATAAATAAACTAGCCATCAAAGGGAAGGTTCAGAATGCAATAACAATAGAGCATCAAGGCAGTCTGACCTGTTGTTCTTGGCTTTTCACAAGGAAAAGCCATCCCCAAGTGGAGCCACTGTTAGCCTCCTGCTGCAGCAGGTTACTCATCTTTCATGATTAACATTTTTACATGCCAAATATGTCATATTTTGCATAATGCAATGTTCCATATTTGCTATAGTGGCCAAAGAAAGATGCCATGAGAAAATGCTAATACAAATACCACTACTGTGTTCCCATTTTGAGGTACTAATCCGTTTTTGAAGAATTTTCAGCTAAAGGGAGGTCCAAACAGCTTAATCTTGGTCTCCCTAGGTTTCAATTTCTTGCTTTAGGATATAAGAGAATGGATATCTGTCCAAAAAAGGCTTGATCTTGGTAGATTCTTAGACAGGTGGAAAATTAAGGAGCCCAACTGCTTAATTTGGGCCCTTGGAAGAAATAAGGGTAGTTTGTAGATAGGAGGACAGTAAAGGAAAAAATTGAAAAAAGCACGGTCTGCCAGTTCAAGTGCACCCAATCCAAAGGAAAAAAGAAAGGGTGGAGTATTAGGCTGGGTAGGTAGTCTGAGGTTGCAGAAGCCAGTTGGTAATCACTGGGGATTCTATCAAAAAAGGGTCATCTGATGTGTAAATTGGCATCATGGCAGTTGATTGGCAGTACAACAAGGAAGCATGACTAATTCCCCTTTCATTTCCCCAAAAATCATTTAACTAACATCCCCCTAAGGACCTTGGGATCTTCCCAAGCAATCCAGCTTCACTCCATTTCTTATTAAAGCCAAGTTGACAGCTAAGTTGACTTAGTAAAAAGAAGCCACATTGCTTGTGTAAAAATTTATCTTTGCACAATCCGTTCATTTCCCTATGCATGAGTTTCTACTCTATAAACTTAACATGCACACATCCCTTCTCATTTCTCAGAACTCATATTAACATCTAATCCTATTATATAGCTCCCCAAATCATGTTTCCCTACCCCTACTCTAAAAAGAGATTATATAAAAAAACCCCAATAAATACTAAATATCCCGCCCCTTGGCAATTATAGCCAAATAAATCAAAGTCGGGAAACATTAGGTCCACTTGGGGCCCACTGTTAACCCCTCCGCGTTCACTCGGGATTTATTTAACTCCTGGTTAAATAAATAACCATATTAACCCCGCCCCCGCATTCCATTTCTGGGATTTATTAATATTCGATTAATAAATAACCGAAACCCGAACTTATTAAACCTTAACCTAAAGTCTAAAACCAACCTGTAGCCGTGAAAATTTTTCATTTAACGCACGCGCTAGTCCACTAAACTTCGATCATTTCGCTCTCCCGTCCATCGTTGGATCGGCTCTCATAGATCTGACGGTCGACATGTATATCGGGCACCCCTTCATAGCGGGACTATAGCACCCGATGGTCGACGGTTTCACCGTCGTACACCAGGACAGCTGTCGCCCTTCTATTGCATCGGGTCACCCCTGACACTTACCGCTCCCATACCAAAAGCGGTCAGACGCAAACCACTTACCACTTTCCCTGCCTGCCCCTGTCACTACATGACGTTGCCGCCCTGTCACCTGCCTCTGTACTCTACTTGTACCATGTCACCCGCTGACGTCATCACCCTGCCACCGTGTCAACTGCCACGTTATCATCCACGTCAGCTGCCACATCATGTTCCGTACCCGCTACCCGACAAAAAATATGTCATGATGACGCCATCCTGGGAAAACGCCAAAAAACCCCAAAAGCGCCAAAATTCTGAAAAGTTGGGTTAAAGGTCGTGAAAAGGACTATTTTAGTGTATTTCTATTTTCACTGTGAAGACAACGTGCATGCGTTTTTTGCGTTATTCCGCATTCCTGGAACTTCAACAGCCTGTCAACCTGCAAATTCGACACCGTGGTCCATCTCAGCAGCTCAATTCCTACCTGTCAAGTGCCTCTGGCCTCCTCATAACAGGTATTTACCCGATTTTATACTCAAAAACCTGTTTTTCATACTTCTCTGTTCAAAATTCCAAAAGAACTTGCACTTGGCTTTTTAAGGTACTCCCACCAATTGCCCATTGCCCTGCACTTATCATTTGAGCTAGTCATTCTCTACAAACTTACAATCTGAGCTCACTTCCTCTGCAAAAGGGTTATTCCTCCACTCTATTCATTCATATTCGCCCATCAAACTACTGAAATCTTTAAGTCATTAAGGCAAGTCGCCCCAGTGTCCTATTTTTCACTGGTTCTAGCCTCTTTTCCTAAAAGGGAGTCGTTAATTTCCTTTCCCTTATGCAAGCTTGTGCCCCTCAAATGAAACTCGGATGCCATTCTCTCAGCATTGTGTCGAATGTCCACAGAACCTCTAATTTCGACCCGTTTTTGTAAAAACATCTGGCAGGAGTGCTGCCACTCTTCTGCGTACCATGAACTCTGTACCGTGAGGTCCATTTGAAATAAAAAATCAGTGGTTGTACCCGTCATAGTGGCCTCAAAGCCTCAATCTCTGCCTCCTGTTGCTATTTCGCCTTTATTCCAGTCAATCAAAACAATACAAGATATGGAGGCTCCAGTTGCCTTGAACATTGCTCCTCTGAATGCCCCACACATGGACTTAGAGTGGATACCTCTAGCAGACAGAGACTTCCAGATCAAGGATATGAGGAGCCTTAATTCTCACCTTCAAACTGTCTGCCAATTCGAAAACAGTTATAAAAATAACACTGATCCCCTGGGAATTTGGCAATCCAGTATGCCTATCTACTACCTCCCACAAGTCAATGTGCTGCCTGATTTCATCCATCTCTGTCATTCACGCTATGAACCCACTCTGAGAGCAATCCTCAGCCCAGATGGGTCAGTGTTGTTTTTATATCACCCCTCAATCCATCAATCAAATGTTGAATTATGAACCTCCCCAGTCCTTGGTTCCTCTCACCCTAAAACATCTGATTGACAACATTCTAAGGCTTTCTAGGGCAGAGATATTAAGAGTTAATCAACTATTCGTGATACCAAAATATCAGAGTGATCATCCTCCACCGTATCATCAGGTTTCATTTAATGAAACAGGCAAGCTCATGGTGGATATGATTTCCTACATTTTAGGATGCAAGACAAGAGAGTTTGTAGATGAGACAATGTTCCAACTATTAGCAATATTTACCCCAGGGCAGCCCCCTGCTGTCATGTATGACTATGCCACATTCATAGCCAACAAAATACATGAGCAATTCATGATGATGGACAGGGAAAGAGTTTTCAAATACACCTCCTACATTTATCATCTGCTGCTCTACTATCACCCTGATAGTTTCAAAGTCCCTCTCATGAAACTTGATTCAAGAGGAGAGAGGAGATCTGTAATCTTTTGGACTTCAGTTTTTCATAGAGTCCACTGTTCTCCCTATAAATATTGTGAATTTATTGACCTCTTTATCTACCCAGCTACTTGTTTATTAATGGAGACTCCTCCTCCCAGACTTACTGTTGAAATGCAAAGAATTTTGCATCTTTCCAAAGAGTACAACATTGGGGATTGGTACTTTTACCAAAACCATACAGTAATCAGAATTTATGGGAGTGAGTTGTACCCCTATAAGCTGCCAAGGTATGTTCCCATGAGGCTCTTTGCCTTGGAATACTTCAGACAGTTCAGTCATGCAGACCTAGTTCACTTCCATGGAAAAAACAAGAAAGCACAGTTGAAAATCAGACATCAACTGGGTCCCTTTGTTTTCAACAAAAGGGAAGAAGCATGGAAGGATGCAGATAAGATGTTAAGAGAGGAAATGTTGTTAAAACAAAGCTTCTACTGGGCGCCATATGACCCCAAACACTTCATAAGCTTTAGGAGAATCAAACATAAGCTTTCAGGGTATGTGCACTAGCCAATCCCTCACATTGAGCAACATGCTAATTTACCAGAATGGGTAGAAGGTTCTTTAGATGATGAACAAATTTCTGAAGAAGAAAAATTATAGAAAGACATGAAAGAAGTTGAGAAGAGAATTGACCTGGAATATGTTGCACAGGTCCCCTTCATACAGCCACAACCAGTGGGAGCAAGCACATCAACTGCTACCTCACCACAACCAGCTAAGGGAGCCATATCGTCAGCAGAAAAGGATAAAGAAATAGAGCATTCTAAGGAACATAGTACAATGGAGGAGCAGCCTTCTCTGAATCTGGAGAGAGGCCAAGAACAAAGTCCCTCAACGCAAACAAAAGCACCTGAATTCCTGTGTTGCCAACTCCTCAACATGAGGAAAGAGGTAAGAAGAGGGACCAAGCAGAGAATACACCTATAGGTACATCAATTGACCAGCAAGGAGAGAAAAGACAAAGGTTAAATCCCTATGCCGAAGAAGAGATCACAGAAGAAACTCTTGGAAACTTAAGAGGTGAGGGGACTTCAGGGCAGCAAATCCCTCCTATTTTGGAGACATCGACCAGATCCTTCCAACAGGAGCACGACAAACAACCAGGAGGGGAGGTTTCATCCTCCAAACAACAGGCACAAAGGGGCTCAGACATTAAAAAGGCATTCACTGAAATCAAAGCTAGGAACGAACCAGTAAGGTTCCAGCTGTATAATCAACTGCTAAGGATGGCCCCAACAAATCAACAGAGGCTGATGGCAGCCTATGACATAGAAGCAGGGAAAATGACTTTAAGTTACTTCAGACCCACCGTGCAGCAACCACAATCAGCTACAGACTACATTAGAACCAATTTGGAAGTCCTTTCCAAGGACATACGTCCAATAGACCAGATTGAGTTGCATAAGAAGACAGGGGAAATGGTTTACTCTACATTGGCAGATAAGGCTTTATTGGCCCATAGATTGCAAAATTCCTTATACAATACTTCTGCCCAGTTGGAGCTGGAAAAAGCCTCATCATTGGCCAAAGATTATAAGACAAAATCTCTGGAGGAAATCATAATAGAAATGGGACATGACCCCAAAGACCCCAAATGAACACAAGCCTTGATCAGGAAAAAAGAAGAGGATGTAGCAGCCCTCAGAAAACAAATGAAATTGTTGCTAACTCTACATCCTCAGACTACAGAAGTAGCAGAGCAGAAAGAAATGGAGGACATGTACACCTTGCTTATGAAAATGAATCAAAGAATACTGGACACGGAGAAAGCACTAGAAGAAGATTTACAAGGGAAACAACCTGAGTTGGCCTCACGGCCTCCTCTACTTATTCCAACGATCTCAGTTCCTCCCCCAGCAGTTACTACAGCAGCACCTCCACCAGCTTCAACTTCAGCAACAACCACATCAACAACCACAGCAACAGCAGCACAAGAGGCCAATTTGGGCATGGAGGCCATGATGAAAGAGATTAAAGCCCTTGAATTACAAATGACAGAAATTAAGGAAACTAAAGAAAAGCTAGCTAAGATTGAAGCCAACTATGATAAATCAAAGATTATAGTTGCTGAAAAAACTAGGGAAATAAAGGCCCTAGAAAATAAGATAACAGCCTTAGAGAAAGACCTCACTCTCCATACAACCCTGACTCAAATCAAAACAATTTTGTTGGATAATATTGGCAAAGCTCTTGTTGATCAATGGACAGGGATTCAAACCATTTTTGACCATATAGATTTGATGGCGATAGCTCAGTATGAGACTCAAAAGGCCAGGGCATTATTGGCAGACAAGCCTGAGTTAGCTAATAAATTAATTCACTTTTTAAATACTAGTACCAGTGACCAATTGATAGCATTAAACATTCAGAACAGAACAGAGACCATTGTAAGAGTCAAGAAGGTGCTAACCATGAGGAATTTTGTCCAAACCATAGAAAGAAAGTGCCAAGAGATGCAAACAAAGGTACAGGCCTTCAAACAAAGAATGGGAGATCTACAGAGTAGATGTTTACCCAGCCTGGTCACCAGCACCGGAAAGCTGTTAAAGCAGGATCAGTATGCATACAGGCTACATACTTATGTACAAAATCAGATCACTGCCTCATCAAGCAACACAGAAGAAGCAATCCCTCCCACAGGGCAGAGTTTGTATAATAAACTGGAAGATCTGTTTTACATTGAACATGAAATAAAACATCTCTTTCCAGTATGGCCGACTTATTATACATATACTGAAGCTGATGAAACATTATTCAAATTAAGAAAGCATTAGTTACCACCAGAAGAATGGTGGCAAAGCTTGCTTCAGATTTTAAAGTAATTTCGATTCCCTTCATATTTTGCCTGCATGAGCAAACTTCATTATACAGCTCTACCATCAGAAAATTCAAACTAGCAACGGATGAAATTACCGCTAAAAAGCATTCGAACCAGCTACGCAGGTGGCAGGTGACAACACGCCCAGAACAACTCATCAACACAGCGGTCATCAACCGACTTTCTCAATCCAAGAGTCAACGACAAGTGGGACACCTACAGCGGCTCATAAAACGCATTTACTTTCTCGGTTATTGTTGTGCATTTTTTTCTTCATAATAGTTATTGATTATGTCAGAGTAGATGGACACAATTAAGTCAAGATATTTCCCTATGAGATATTTTGTAAATAACTCCTATATATATTGCTGAGGCAGATGTATTGGGGGTTGGTTGGTTGCTTTTTGTGATGTTGGTTGATTTGCTCAGAGGGAGACTCGCACTGTATGTCTGAAAGATTTCTATAATCAAAGATGGCTTACAAGCTTGGAGACTGAACTATTGCTGTGTTTAAATGGTTGAAGATTGATTGTGAAATTCTTGTGCTATTACATGACTCAATAAGTACTTCTTACCTCTGTTTTCCATTCATGAATTACATTCTAAACAACATAAAGGAAGATTACTTTAGAATTTGTTTAACTACACTCTAGACTCAATTTCTGCTGTTTCTTCATGTTTTCATCCATTTTAGGCATAAATATGGATTCCACATGGCTCATATTTGCCCTAATTCATCATGTATGACAGTTATCCAGGGATTCTTGACTGCTCCTGGATAGAGTTCATTCACTTTCCCTCTTTTTAAGTCGACTGAGAGATTCTTGACTGCCTCTCACTCCTTAGCTTTCATCCCATCTCCTTAGCCTGAAGATTGTGTTATGTACAGCTACCCTGCTTCATATTTGTCTTGTGACCAAGAAAACGTACCAACAGTCTAACTCCATGACTCCATGCCCAATGGTTTGAAACTCTTCACTCTATACATTGTTTCTCCACTTGAAAATATCCTCCTTCCATCTATCTTCCATCCAAACTTAAACAAAACCCACTGAACCCAATAGCTAGCCTAAAATCATCATCAAACAAAGCTAAATCATAAAGAGAGAGCCCTCTCTGATTGCAGGTGGGCTAGAACCTACAATCCAAAGATTGGTTTGTGGTTACCTCGGCTGTATCCCTTCAGGAGCTTAGGGACAACCTGAGTGATAACAAATAGGAGGGTTTTTCCATTCATTCTTCACCATGATCATTATCATCGTCACCATTATTGTCTCTTTTCTTTTGAGCTCCCATTTGAGTTCTCCACATTTTGTCTGGGTTTTTCACATATTGAGAGAGAAGATCGTTTACTGAAGCATCAAGGACATCAAAAGACCCATCCCACGAAGGGGGATTTACAGACCCTTTATGTAGATCTCCTTCACAAGGTGTTTTTAATAAATAATTTATTCAATTAAAGTCTTTCCATTTGGGTTATTAAATTGTATAATTTACTGTTGTTTGCTATTCTGGATCATCTATATTTTTGTTGCAATTTTTTCAATTTTTATTACAAATATGAATCGTAAGTAGCCATCAAATTGTTGTTAGGGTCACTCTTCATCTAGGGACTTAAGTGAATTGTTTTGGTACACCTTCCAATAAATTTCACACAAACACATTGTACGTTGTGCTATGCGCGACGGGGGGGTTTACAAGGTGGGCAGTAGCCCCCCTGCACGGGGTTCGGGATAGTGCGCCAATTTATTTATTATTATTATTTTTTTTGCAGACCTAATAATAGTTGGGTGAACCCAAACATGGTGGGTGGACCTACCCATGGTTTTTTGCATGGTTTTTGCACATGGTTTTGGGCATAATATTTTTCTTCCCACGATATTTTGTAGATATGGTTAAGGGAACTATGATTATGTTTTAATCCAAGGTTAATGGATTGGGGTTTATGAATGCTTCGACATGTATATATTGTACTGTAACATTGAAAGGAATATATTGAAAAATCAATTTGGTAGTCCCGTTTTTGGGATCCAAGGGAAGATATCTGTGTATATTTTATTTATGTTCTTTCCATTGTATATTTTTTGTTTTAGGAATTCATTTGTAAGTAATTTCTGTACAAGATTAAAACCTACAAATAAAAAGGCTTATGAGGATCAGTTCACAACCTTTTGTCATATCAGTTTTGGAATTAGTCCGAGAGAGTAGAAGAACATCAAGAGGAGAAGGAAAGTAAGCAAGCAAAGGAAGGAAAATGAAAGAAAGGATAAAGCAAGGAAAGGTTGGATCCAGTGGCTTCAGTGAGAATAATTGCAGGTAACTAGTTGCATGTATGATTTCCTAGTTGGTTTTGGCATGCATGGTATATGCATGTATGTATTTGGTTATTTGTTGTCAATGGCATGGGTTTTGTCAGGTTTCGATAGTGGTTTTATCCTTTCCTTGCCATATCCAGATAGTCGTGGTGTGATGGGATTCATTCTTGGTTGAGCATTGGATTGTTAAAAGGTTTTGGATCTGGGTGAGGTGGTCTCAGGAAAATCCCAAGGGTTGGTGGTGGAGATGGTTTTCTCTAGGAAGCCCTCAACGAGCGGTTGGAGACAGGAAAATTCCTCAAGTGATGATGAAGGAATTATGAGGCATCCAAGCTTAGTTTCATTTTGTGATCTCAAGACCGGTTTAGGTGAGATCACTGTAGTGTGAGGGTGGAGGTGGTTTAACCTCTAGATTCCCTTGGTTGTTTATGGATTATTTTATCCCATGAGATCCCACATTCATGATTAGAACATGACACGGGGGTGATTGGCTGAAAGAAATATTTGGTTCAGCCCAATCTATAGTCAGGTGGTACATGGAAGTCATTGACTTGGCTGGCCTTTGAATATGTCAATAAGAGATCATTTCCTCTTGTATTTCATGAGAAAATTTACTTGTTATTATGTGGATTTAATGGTTGTTCTATTATTGTTATTTATCTGGCTATATGTTGGTTATAAGCATGGTTTTATGAAAGATCCAAGTTATGGATCTTATCATGTTTGATTGATAAATGAATGGTTATTGAATGCATGACCTAACAAATGATATTGCAACTATGGTGAGAGGGCATTAGTCCTCTTTGGTAAACCTCATATAATTTTCAGATCTCTATGTTCAGATATGCATTCATGACCTGTAGGATGCATGTTCATCATGTGTTTAAAAATGACTATCATGGCTAGGATTATCTAGGGTGATTACCTAATCAAGTTTTGTGTTAAAATCTTTGTAGGTGTGTCTTGCATCATTATGGAAAGTCTCATCAAGTTTTGGTCAGTATTTTGGTGACTAACCCTAAAAAAGTGGCTTAGATCTCACAGTCACTGGCACAAAACTAGGTAAAAAATATTGCAAACTCTCCCTTGCAAGATTATGCATGTGACTATATGGTTTTAGTTCAATTCAAGCAGTGCTATGCCAACATTTCGGGGTTAAAATTAGTGAAAAAGAAATTTAACTCAGGGTTTGGGCACCTGGACGAGTGGTTTAGCTCTTGGGGGTCCTATAGCAGCTAAGGGAAGTCAGTAAATTCTTGGTTTGTCGAATCCATTTGCTTAAGGTTATCTAGGAGGATGATTAATGTCATAGTAGCTCATCATCTCATGTTTACCTGAACAGGCTGGTCAAAGTGGGTAAATATGAGAGGTGGCGTTACAGAGTGGTATCAAAGCATGGTTCAATACTTGGACTTGATGGGATTGATGCATGCTATTATGCATGCATTGACATAGTTAAGGTTGTTAGGCATGAGGTCGTTGTATGATTTTTAGGTCATCATGATGGTGTTGGTATGTTATGATGTTGATGTGTTGGCTGAGATAGAGCAGGAGATGTAGATCATGAGAGCAAGGTTACAACACTGGACCTCAGTGTAAGAGAAATCACCATACAAGTTATATGCATTGCAGTCATATGCATGATGATTATGGTCATTGCACCTAAGATGTTTATGTTATATGTATCATGCTAATATGGATTTCTCTATGCATATGGTTATGGTTATGATATTCGGGTACGAGTTGATATACTTGTGATATTGTGTCATGCTAATCTACACTGACTTGTGTAGATGTGGTAGCCTCCCCTAAGATACATTGAGGTATGAGTTTGATCATGTCTCCTATTTGGTTTAGCTAACATGGTATGTTTATAATATGTTTGATTGTTTGATTAAGTGCATGATATGAGCATGTGTCTATAATATTGCATGAAGGAATGATCTTGTTTTAAGATGGTTGTACTAACTCAATATGTGTTGAGATAGTTGATATGTACTTGAGTGCGAGTAGGTGATAGTTTTAGTATTATGACTATGATTGTGAGTTGATTCTAGATTATGACATGGTTGTTAGTATTGTTAAAGCTTGATTTAAAATTAATAGATATGATGTCTTGATATTTGGAGCATGTGATTCACATGTTTGAGTAGTTAAAGGGCAACATGCTTTGTACTAGCATGACAAGGTAATAGCTAATTTTTTTTATATAAATAATAGCCGGGTGATGTGACAGTGTAGAGTAAGACTCAATTGTAGCAAGGTAAAAAGTACAAGAAATTAATTGGGTGAGAATTCCTTTGGCTATGTTGGAAACCACAATTCCAAATGAATTAATTCTTTGCATGAATACAATAAGTCTTCTTAACCTTGATTTTATCTAACATTATGAGGATATGTGTTATATTCATGAACATGTATTTGACAGGTATAACAGTTGGTTTTTAGTTATGTTTGGATCCATCAAGGAATTGGAGTTGTTGGGTAGCAGAGGCCCTGCGTAAGGGTTTTGGGACTCAAAGTCCACAATTTTGGGAAAAATTATGGTAAAGACTCTGCGAAGTGCGCGAAGCGCGAATTGTAATGAGTCAAGTCAAAGGGTTGTCCGCCCAAGAATAATGTAAAATAATAGGAAGTGAGTCGGCCTGCACATGGTCCGCAGAACATGGGAATGTATAAATAGAGCAAGGCTCTATGGCTAGAAGTCAGTTTTTTGGAAGTTTTGTTTGGGATCTTGATGTTATGGATTTGTGAAGGCAATATTATCTGCGTCTATAAGTCCGAGTCAAGGGTGTTGGTAGATATATAGAGGCTCTATAACTGTGTGCGCAAAGGCTTGGTAGAGTCTGCAGCTGTGTGTGCGGACCCCTGTAGCTGAGTGCATAGGGCGGATCTGGTTGTATTGAGGGAAGATATTAATAAAGATAAAAAGGTGTCTTTTTAACTCCTAATTATATTTACATTAGTTATCAATCCAGGTAATACTTTCTATTTCAAGAGTGTACATAGTTTGTGGCGGTTGTTTACTCAAGAGTAATGCATCTAAATTGCAATACAGTTCTTTCTAATACAAGAGTAAATGGATGTAGCTTATAGAACTCTAATTACAATTAAAAGAAAGATCAATTCACTAATGAAACCAAATCATGCATTCATTCAAGTATCAGTCAAGAATATAGTAACAATAACTCATTTCTCTTTGAACTGATTGATTTTCCAAACACAATTTCTAATTTGAATAGTAGGGATCTCGGTCTGAGAGAGTAGACAATAGTAGTCAATACCCTTTATAGGAGAGAAACTAAAGATAGCACGCTGAACTAAGTACCTGTATTGGAAACAATAATAATAGAACTAAATGACAAAATCTGAAATAAAAATAATGGAACACTGAAGGTGTTGAGTGATAAAAGGTGTCTTTTTAACTCCTAATTATCTTTACATTAGTTATCAATCCAGGTAAGACTTTCTATTTCAAGAGTGTACACAATTTGTGGCGGCTGTTTACTCAAGAGTAACGCATCTAAATTGCAGTACAATTCTTTCTAATACAAGAGTAAATGGATGCAACTTATATAACTCTAATTACAATTAAAAGAAAGCTCAATTCACTAATGAAACCAAATCATGCATTCATTCAAGTATCAATCAAGAATATAGTAACAATAACTCATTTCTCTTTGAATTGATTGATTTTCCAAACGCAATTTCTAATCTGAACAGCAGGGATCTCGGTCTGAGAGCGTAGACAATAGTAGTCAATACTCTTTACAGGAGAGAATCTCAAGATAGCGTGCTGAACTAAATAACTGTATTGGAAACAATAATAATATAACGCTGGACTAAATGACTAAATATGAAATAACAATAATGGAATACTGAAGCAGATAATTAGATTAGAGATAATAACAACGTAAATCAATATTTCTGCAGCATGTAAAATAGAGTAATTTCGTTAAGTCTAGGAATACGAAATAGCAAAGCAACGCGATTATAAGAAGTGGAAATAAAACCAAACCATCACATGACAGAAATCATAAAAGAATGGTACAGGAACAACAAGTGAATCCACTAGGGCCGGGCCCTTAGCCACCAGTGAACACTGCCAGATTACTTCAGTATATGAGAAGGAACAACAACTACTTTATATATTAATCATTGTAAAATAGTTACAGCCAGTTCGTACTCTGTTTCAACAATGAGAGTCGATGATCAAAGTTACAAATACAATAGTAATTCTCGAATAATCTCTCCCCTCTGCTTACAATTATTGCCTTTTATAATGGCAAAGAGGTAAGAAGGATAAATAGTAACAACGATCCCTCAGGATCAAGAAATCCTGAGGGATTCGTGCAATATTTTAACTTTAGTCGTATTTCCTCCTTTGCACTGGTCCTGTGATTCGCCTTGCTTTTGTCCATAACTACACGCTCCATCCTTGGCTTGCTGCCTGTATGCTATTTCCTGGTTAGGGAATAACAGTTGTTCCTCTTCGTCTTTTTCCTTTTCTTGGTTAGGGAACGTCAGTTGTCCCATTTCGTCATTTTTCCTGCATGAAGAAGGACAACAATCAGTTAAATTGTGATAATAGATAATTTCCTTGTTTTTACTATAATCCTTTGATATATTATCATCTTAGGATATAAAGGGAATATAACTAAAGAAAAGGATGATGAAATAAGTAAGATATGCATACCTTTTCCATAACTCAACATACTCCCCTACTTACCCTTTTTCATGTCCTCATGAAAACCATGTGGTTTGTGTGCAAAGCAGTCAAGGAATAGGTTGGAGAAGGAAGGTCATGAAGTGGTTTGAAACCATGATTTCTAGCCAAAATTTCAAAGATGTGCCCTGTCTTCCCTTCAGGTAATTCATATATAGCTTTATACCCTTCGACAGGATATCAGACAATAGGGCTTCAGAACTGATAGCCTAGCCAATATGGGCCTTCCCTCAAGATGAGGTTGTTATAAGTAACAAAGCGATCTGTAGCCAATTTAAAGTTTTTATAGTTAAATGGTTCTCTGTCCTGTACATTATGATTGGAAACTGTCCATCTGAATTTAGCTACTGCCAAGGAGTTGTCTTTAGTAGAGAAAATACTCTACCCCCTGTTGGACAATTTCTTTGTGAATGGGCCCCAAGATTTGCATTACTCCTTCCTTTTTCATCAAACTTTTATGTTTGGCCAACATTTGTAGTGTGTTCTTTGGTTCACCTCTGACCCAAAGGTCCAATCCATTTTCCTGCCTCTGGAATGTATTGGGGGCTTTAAACCATTTCAACTGGTTAACAACAAAATGAATTGAAGGCTTGAAATTGTACATCCCCCACAAAAGGGCTGGGATTCTTCTCCAATTATTCTTCCAATACAAAATTATGCAAGTAATACTCACAGAGTAATCGTTGAACTTTCACTCCATGGTGTTTACAACAGTTTATGAAATCTTCAATAATTTTCATTTCTATGGGTTTCCCTGCCCTGACAACCTTGATTTTAGCTGTAAATACCTTTCTAACAAAAATAAAGCATAGTTATTGGTAGGGGACCTGCATGCCAAAACATCCATGTATAGTGAACAAAGAGTATCCATTTGATGCATGACTGTCTCTAGTATGATATTTATTTTCTCAGTTCTTTCTTCTGCCCTTTGATATTTATCGAAGGCCTCACTTTTCAACGCATTGATATCCCGCAATTGCCTTTGTAATTCCTGGTACTGCTGTTGGGGAACAGTTTCTTCCTCAAGCCTTTCTATGGTCAGCTGAGCCTGTGCTAGATTTTCTTGAAGATTTGTTATACAAGGATTGCTACACATCAAAACATATTTGGCTTGGATATTTGCCTGGGTGTTTTTATTATGAGACTGAGTACCTATAGTCTGCATACTCTTATTATGGGACAAAATGCTTAAATTCTATGTTCTTTTATTATTGACAATCGGTCTTCCTGTCTAGGTGGCCGCGTTGTTGGAGGGTATTGCCTCTGTTTGAATAACTACATTACAAAAATGTACATTCTCTATTTGGGCAGCCACTTCTGTAACAGTTGCATGCTGTTCCTTATCAATTTGAATGAATATGGGTTCAGTTTGAGTCCCAGTAACCCTTATGTCATGAAATTCAGTTTGAATGGTTGCGTTCACTGTTTCTAGGGTTCTGCTGGAAATTTTTCCCCTTTTTAATGTCCTTATCTTTTGCCAAAGTCTTTTAATTAATTTTTTGCAGCCTCTGCTATTCCTTTCTAAACCTTTCAATTTTTCTTTTCTTCTTTTTGGGAGGAACATCTGTTTCACTAACCGTTTTCGTTCTTAACGAGCTCAGTTGCTCACCTGGGCTTTGCTCTTCAAGGGCTGTGTCTTTGCCCTGACTAGTTTATGTTTCTCCTATTTGGCCCACATCTTCTATGTTCAAATTGACCCAACTAGGTCTTTCTAGATGTGTACTCCTAGTTTGGTCTACCTCTTCCTGAGTAACTTCCACCCCTGTTTCTTCCTAATCATGTTTCATTTTCCATCATGCTCCTACTATGGGCAGAGTTTTCTTCCAATTGCTCTACTTCAATATTAAGGTTGAGTGGGCTTTTGGGTTGCATGAATTCACTCATATTGGCCAAAATCTGGGCCAATTCAACATCATGTAATGAGTCTTGTGGTGGACTTGTGCTGGGAGTTAAGGGAATCTCTGCTTCATCCCTCTCCTTTTCACTAGTATGCTCTATTTCCTCCTCATGTTCTGACTGTTGGTTATCTCTTCCTTCCAGCTGTAAAGGTTGCTCATTTTCAAGGCTAGATAATTCTAAGGGTTGGCTGCTACTACCCAGGAGGTTTTCAGCTGTTCCCAGGTTTGTCTCGGCATATCGTTTGCATTTTTGTGGTCTATTTACTGTGCTAGTAGTCCCTTTCCTTTTTGGGGCAGGTAAGGCTAACCACCCTCCTATAGTGAACACTAATTCTTCCCAACTGGTTTGTTGTTGGGCAAGGTTGTAGCTTACTATCTGCCTAATTAAACAATGATGACTTACAACAGTCTCTATATGTTAGGATTTCTTTATGCTTTGAGCAGCGCCATGCAACAAGAAACTCAAATATGCAGGCAAGTTTACAAAACATTTCTTTTTTATAACTGCCAATAATTTAAGGTGGCGTGGCCTTACCACATCTTTTATTCTGTCGCATGTGATATAGCTCTGAACGACTCTAGCCAGCTTTGTCCATGATTCTCCCAGAGATGAAGGTTGAACTCCTTTGCCTTTGACAATCAGGTTCTGTCCCTCATCCCGAAAGGTAGCAATGGCGTCTTGTAGCCTCAATTTTTTATGCGTCCATATGGATCTGACTACTAGTAATTTGGACACCTCAGCTATTACTTCATCCATTATCGTCATTCGCCTTCCTCTTATTATAGAATGATCACCCTATAAATTATATAAAAATTCGATAACCACGGTTTCATTGGGTTGCTGTAGTCGTGTAAAATATGCGACCCATCCGACCCATACTAGAATTTCTCGGGCGACATCAGAAACAGCTAGTATCTGTGGCTTCGTACGCATTGATCGTCCTCCCATTTTGTCTAAATTCTGCACACTGTTAGCTTAACACAGGTAACACAGCAATACACAGAGCCAGCAATGGAACAAAAAAGTTGTTAATATCGGATAATACTTTTTTAACATAGATACCGTTAAAAACTTGCTATTATGAGATATCATGTAGCCCGGTAAAACCAAATAAAAGATTGACATGCATGCACAAGTGCTTTGGAAGTCACTCGCACCCCCCTGAAAAATGATAGGTCACCTTCGACTGGTTAAATGAAGGAACGTCGTACTGGCGGCAATCATACAATAGTAAAAAATGGCAAGGTATACATATTTATGATAAGATCACAAAAATATCAGGTTGTTGGAATCGATGCATAGAATGAAAATTATGAATAAATGTGGAGATGCCATGGAGTGATTCGAAAAGGGAGAAAGGACATCTGATGTGGGTGAGATGCTATGTGGTCATTATTCCACTTAAACCGTTATGATTGACTTTTTAAACGATATCTCATGCATAAAGGTTAAAAAAAATAATTAGGAAGATAATCTCTTTTGTAATAAAGATAAAGAAATAAGAAAAGGGAGTTATAATCACTATTGAGATTGAAAATATGACTCCAATACCATCAGTAGAGCTTCTGTTGCCCACACGTGTTTATAACCTTGATAGAGTTGCTTTTTTCACCCTTTGGAACCATGATCCTTTATGTATAATTAGGAAAGTGTCTTGTGATGTTAGAATGGAGGCCATTGTGCTGACTTGGTAACCAGATGGATCACAATGCCATTCACTAGGAAGGAGTGAAAGGTGGGCAAGTCGGCTCATGATGAGACCTCCTGTTCCAAGGACTTTTATTTTTCTGATGTGTTCAGTGGATCATATCCCTGGTGTGGTGGCCATAGTGGGAATGCCACTTCACTGCTTCCTTCTGATCATGGTAGGCTAGCTCATGATGAGACCCCCTATCCTCTATCTGAAAAATCATAGAATTGTTAGTAAACATATATATATATATTATATAAATATTATATATAATTATATTCTTCCTCTTTTCTTTCTTTTATATAACACTTCCTATTTATATATAGAGGGTGGCTCAACACTCCTTAAGAGTAGGGATGGTGGAAGAAGTCTGAACATATCAATAGAAGAAAATATGCCCTTACTCTTATTCAATGATAATAAGCAGAGAGAATTATGGGGATTAGGGAAGAACCAACATGGTACAAGTAATCAATCGATTTGAGTTATAGTGAAGATAAGGACAGCAAAGTGATATAGATAGTTGTGTGCTCCCCTTTTCTAATCAATACAAAGTAATCTCATTAAAGATGATAATTTTTCTTTGATTTGCTTGTTCCAGTAACCTTTAAATTTTGTATCTTTACATATATGTTTGTATTCTTGCCCTATGGAGGATGATAGAGAATAAAATAAATTTTCCAAGGTGCTTATTTTCTAAAGAAAAACCTCTCAAAAAGAGTGTTGTTCTTTAGGAGGAACATCAAAAAAATACACACAAAAAAAAGGTGTTGTTCCTTAAAAGGAACAACCGTTGTTCCTTAGGAGGAACAGCAAAAAAAACAAAAACTGCACACAAAACTGCTGTTCCTTAGGAGGAACAACAAAAAGACAAAAAAATTGCACACGAAACTGTTGTTCCTTAGGAGGAACAGTAGTTGTTCCTTAAGAGGAACAATAGAAAAATAGATGCAAGTGAAAGTTTTGATCCTTAGGGGGGACAACATTAAAACAAACCCAAGCAAAACTATTGTTCCTTAGA
>APFE030119807.1:10821-34806 GCA_000404065.3 Pinus taeda | reverse complement strand
TTTCCTTCTTTTTCTTTTCTTTTATATAGCACTTCCTATTTATATATAGAGGGTGCCTCAGCACTCCTTAAGAGTAGGGATGGTGGAAGAAGTCTCAACATATCAATAGAAGAAAATATTCCCTTACTCTTATTCAATGATAATAAGCAGAGAGAATTATGGGGATTAGGGAAGAACCAGCATGGTACAAGTAATCAATCGATTTGAGTTATAGTAAAGATAAAGACAGCAAAGTGATATAGATAGTTGTGTGATCCGCTTTTCTAATCGATACAAAAAAATCTCATTAAAGATGATAATTTTTCTTTGATTTGCTTGTTCTAGTAACATTTAAATTTTGTATCTTTACATATATGTTTGTATTCTTGCCCTATAGAGGATGATAGAGAATAAAATGATTTTTCCAAGGTGCTTATTTTCTAAAGAAAAACCTCTCAAAAAGAGTGTTGTTCTTTAGGAGGAACATCAAAAAAATACACACAAAAAGGGTGTTGTTCCTTAAAAGGAACACTGCTGTTCCTTAGGAGGAAAAACAAAAAAAACAAAAACTGCACACGAAACTGCTATTCCTTAGGAGGAACAACAAAAGGACAAAAAAGTTGCACATGAAACTGTTGTTCCTTAGGAGGAACAGTAGTTGTTCCTCCTAAGGAACAACGGAAAGACAGACGCAAGCAAAAGTGCTGATCCTTAGGGGTGACAAAATTAAAACGAACCCATGCGAAACTGCTGTTCCTTAGAAGGAACAACAAAAAACAAATAACGATGAAACTGTTGTTCCTTAGAAGGAACGACAACTGTTCCTTAGGAGGAACAACAACTATTCCTTAAATGGAATAGCGTAAAGCATTCACATATGAAACTGTTGTTCCTTTAAAGGGAACAACAACTGTTCCTTAAACGGAACAACGAAAACAGATGTAAACGGAACTGCTATTCCTTAGATGGAACAACAAAAAGAAACACATGAAACTGTTGTTCCTTAAATGGAACGGCTGATGTTCCTTAGAGGGAACATCAACTATTCCTTAGAGGGAACATCAACTGTTCCTTAAATGGAATAGCGCAAAGAAACACGTGAAACTGTTGTTCCTTAAATGGAATGGCTGATGTTCCTTAGGAGGAACAACAACTATTCCTTAGGAGAAACAACAGCTATTCCTTAGGAGGAACAACAACTGTTCCTTAAATGGAACAACAAAAAACAACCACACGAAACTTCTCTTCCTTAAATGGAATGGCTGTTGTTCCTTAAGAGGAACAACAACTGTTCCTTAAATGGAACAGCGAAAACACAACCACGCGAAACTATTGTTCCTTAAATGGAACGACTATTGTTCCTTAAGAGGAATAACAGTTGTTCCTTAAATGGAACAGAAAAAAGAAGACACATACCAAACTGTTGTTTCTTAAAGGGAACGACTGTTGTTCCTTAGAGGGAACAACAATTGTTCCTTAAATGGAACAACAATTGTTCCTTAAATGGAACAACAAAAATATCGTATATACAGAGGATTGTTGTTTCGTAAATGGAACTACAGCTATTCCTTAGAGGGAGCAGCAGTTGTTCCTTAAATGGAACAACACAAAAATCAAATAAACATAAAATTGTTGTTCCTTAAATGGAACAGCTGTTGTTCCTTGACGGGAATGACAGTTGTTGTTCCTTGACGGGAACGGCAGCTGTTCCTTAAATGGAACGACTGTTATTCCTTGATGGGAACGATAGCTGTTCCTTAAATGGAACAACACAAAAATCTGTACATAAAATTGTTGTTCCTTTAGAGGAACGGTAGCTGTTCTTTAGGAGGGAACAACATCTGTTCTTTAAATGGAACAACCAAAGAAAACAAGAGTTTATTTACAATTTATACAAGCAAATTCAAATAGAAAGAAAAGTTTATATACAAAATTCAAAAACAAATGAATTATTCACTTGATTGATGCTGAGGATGGGCTACCCTCCTCATTGAGAATTTGCATGGTGGAATCTTCTCATAACTGTTGACAAAAGGACTCCTTGGTAAGCGGTTTGCGATAAAGTCACACTCGACGACCATTCGCTTTAAAAGAATAGCCAGATCCATCAATGGCTGCTAATGTAATGGTGCCATTATCATGCACCTTTTGTATCTCATAAGGTCCCAACCATCTGGTCTGGAGTTTTCTGGGGAAATCTTGAAACCTAGAATCATATAGGAGTGCCCAATCTCCCTCGTGGAAGATCTTCTTCTTAATAAGGGCATCATTCCATTTCGCTCTTTGCTGTTGGATCAATGTAGTGTGCTGAAGAGCTGATAACCTAATTTCATCTAATTCATTGATTTGCTGTAATCTATTGATCTGAGCTTCATTCAAATTCAAATCCACCTCCTGAGTTGTTCTTAATGTTTGAATTTCGAATTCGATTGGGAAGATGGGTTATTTACCAAATACTAATTGATATGGCGAATATCCCGCAATATTTCTACATGTTGTGCAGTATGCCCACAAGGCTTCTGGCAATCTGGAAGCCTAGTCACGTCTGTGTGATGCAACTGTCTTTGTAAGTATTGCCTCAATTACCTTATTAGTACTTTCTACTTGGCCATTTGCCTGTGGGTGGTATGGAGTTGTAATTTTGTGGAGGATATGATAATTTCTCAATGTTGCAGCAATCTTGTTGCCTACGAATTACGGTCCTCCATTTGTAATTATATCTCTTGGCAGGCCATATCGCACAAATAGTTGGAAAAAAATGTATCACTGAATCCTCAGTTTCCCTTGGTAACGCCTCTGCCTCGACCCATTTAGTAACATATTCTGTTGCAACCAATATGCATGTTTTTTGATTAGATTATGGGTTAATAAGACCAATAAAGTCTAATGCCCACCACTTAAAAGGCTCGGTTACTAATTGCGAGTTCAGAGGCATCTCATCAGATTGTCCAGGGCGTCCCACCCTCTGGCAGCTATCACATGCTTGAACGAACTTTTTAACGTCTTTAAAAATAGTGAGCCAATAATAACCTGTTTGTAAGACTTTGTGACCAGTTCTGCGGTCTGCAAAATGTTCGTCGCACGACCCATTGCGGAATGCTTTTAGAATGTCAAACACTTCATCTTCCCGGACACATCTTCTAATGTGCATATCTACTCCTGTATGGAATAAATAGCTCCCGATCCAAGAGAATCAGGTACTGCGCTGCACTATTTGTTTTCTTTCATTAGGCATTAGGTGCTTGGGTAAGTTACCTACTGCTAAATAATTTGCAACGTCCGCATACCATGGCATTTTGATAGTAACAACAAATAAATGTTCATCAGGAAATCGATCCTCAACTGCTGCTGCGTCAGCTGGCTTTGGCATTCGTGAGAGAAAATCAGCTACAAGGTTTTCTTTTCCGGGTCGATCCTTAATTGTGATGTCAAATTTTGCAAGAGAATCAACCATCTCGTCACTCTTCCATTTGTAACAGGCTTATTCGCTAGATATTTAATGGCAGAGTGATTTGTATATAAAACTACAGGATATCCAGTTATATAATGTCGAAATTTATTAACAGCATATATTACAGCTAAAAATTATTTTTCAGTCACAGTATAATTTAATTCAGCATGAGATAGATTTTTGCTAATATAATATATTGCATATGGTTTTTTATCTTCTTCCTGGCTGAGAACTGCTCCGATTGCTGTGTATGAAGCATCAGATGAAATCTGGAATGGCAAATCCCAGTTTGGGCCCCTTAGCACTGGGGCTGTTGATACAAGCCTTTTTAAATCCTCAAAAGCGTTGTCACATTTATCTATCCAAATGAAATCAACATTTCTTGTTAGTGCATATAATGGTGTAGAAATCTGAGAAAAATTCTTTATAAATCTTCTATAGTAACCAGAAAATCCCAAAAAACTGCGCACCTCTGTTTGTGTGGAAGGGGTAGGTATTAAAAGAATTATCTGAATTTTAGTTGGATCTACCTGTATTCCAGCTGTTGAGATATAATGTCCCAAGATGAGTCCCTCGGTCGTCATCGTATGAAATTTTTCATGGCTTAAACAGAGCTTAGTGGCAATGCATCTTTGCAACACTTTTTCTAATGTTTGTAATGCTGGCTCGAAGTCATCTCTATAAGGTGTGAAGTCATCCATATACACTTTGAGCCCTTGATTTATTAAATCTGAAAAAATGTTGAGTACAACCATTTGAAATGTGGCAGGTGCATTGCACAGCCCGAAGGGTAAGACCTTGTAAGAAAATGTTCCCCAAGGGCAGGTGAAGGTAGTTTTATCCTGATCTTCAGGGGCAATCTAAATATGATTGTATCCACTGAAGCTATCTAGGAAAGAAAAGAATATCTTTCCTGCCAATGTGTCCAAAACCTGGTCAATGAATGGAAGGGGGAAATGGTCTTTCTAGGTGGCTTTATTAAGTTCTCTATAGTCAACACATATCCGCCACTTTCCATTCTTTTTCGGCACCACTACTAACGGAGAGACCCATTTGCTGTCAGATATTGGGTAAATAAAGTTTACATCTAAAAGTTTTTGCAATTCAATTTTCACAATATCCTTAAGGTGAGGATTTAATCTCCGTTGGGGTTGGCGAATGGGTCTAGCATCCTTTTTTGTATAAATGTAGTGTGTGAATAATTGGGGATCAATGCCTTTCATGTCCGGGTAACCCCATGCAAAGGCCTCTTTATATTTTCTCAGGAGTTGAACCAGTTTCTACTCTTGGTCAGCAGTCAAGTTTTTTTTAATATTCAAAGTTTTTCCTGGCTTAATTTCTATGGTCTTTCTGTTATAAATAAGGGTGGTTGGTATTGATTGATCGTTAATATCTTTTAGGGGATTTTCTTCTACTTCACTATCGAATGCTGCTTCGATCATGTGACATTTTAGATGGGATCCAGCTTCTGTTTGGTTAATGTAGGTGTTAATGATGTCATCTTCTTTTTGATCTTTAAATTCGAGAGCATCTTCTATGGTTAGTGGTGATCTAATGTTTTCAGTTAGGTATGATATAGGTTTTTTTTTGGTTTTGATTATTGTTAAACTTGGCTGAGCTGGAGGATATAAGGCTAAATTCTTTACATTGCTTCCTCTTGCTATAGTCATGCTGCATGTTCGACAGCTAATGTAAGCATCCACAGTTGCTAGCCAAGGTCTACCTAGAATTAAGGGGTATCCGTCGAGTTGGTTTCTAGGATTGATGAGTAGAAAGTCTGCAAGGTATTCCCAGGAGTCTACAGACACCATTACATCATGTAATGTGCCTTCTGGTTTGACTATCGATCGGTCAGCTAATTCCAACAAGGTTATGGTTGGGTCCAATGATGTAATGCCAAGCTTTTGACAAGTTGTGGTTGTAAGAATATTGATTGTTGCTCCTAAATAAACTAAGGCACTGGGGAAGGAGCATCCATTGATTTTCACCACGACTGTAGGATTTCTCGGGTCCTCATATTTTACAGGTGTTTCTCTTCCTGATAGTAAATCAGATAAGGTACCCACTACATGGACAGTTGGATTTGTTGTTATTTTCCTCTTTGGCTTTTTCATACATAATTCCTTGATGGTTTTTGCATAAATTGGGATGTCTTGAATAGCCTAGAGGAGTGGTATATTTATACACAAAATTTTCAATTCTCCCAGAAGATCAAAATCAGGGTGTTCAATTGGGCGAGGTATGATTAGTCGTTCTGGAAATGGTGGAGAAGAGGTGGTTGCTTGTTCATGAGTTTTCTGTCTAACCATGTTCTATTCTTGTGGTGCTTGTTCTATAGGTAACATATTTTCAATTTGAACATTTTTATCCTCCCTCTGATTGTATTATACGCCAAGATCTTAATTGAAGGTCATTTCACTCCTTTAACTCGGTTTCTAGTTCTGGACCTTCAATAATTTGCACAGATTGAACTGGTCTGTTGTTGGGGTTCGGGTTGGGTTGGGCTGGGAGCTACGGTCTTAAGTTGGTCTAGGGGTTCTTTTGCAATGTGTACGGTGTTGGCAGTGTGGGTTGAGGTAGGGGGATTGTTCCTGCTAGCTGATTTGTAGGTCTCTACCAGCTTGACTGCCAGTTCTGATTCTGTGAAGTTGAGGGTGGCCATTAATATTGATAAGCATTATTTTTCCAAAATGGTGGGAAGTAAGAGGAATTTGGCCAATTATTATTTTGATTCGGTTGTTTGGGCCATGGTGGCATAGGGAATGGTTGTTGTCACCAATTTGAAAAAGATGGCTAGTTCTGCCACATGGTTCCCGGGTATTGTTGAGCACTATACTGAGGAGGCTGAAAAGAAGAGGATGGGTCAATGGGCATACCTGTTGGTTGTGCTTGCCACTGGAGGCGTTGATTTATCAGGTATACCGGTTGTGTTTCTTCTTCTGCTTCTTTATAAACTGCTTTCAATCTTGGGAGTGATGGGCAGATTTCTGTGGCATGATCTTTCGTATAGAAGGCACAGATTTGGACCATATCTAGCAGACACTCTTTGTGGCTATGCTTCTTTCTGCATGTAGGATAGAATATCACCAAGTTTTTTTCTACTTCTGCTTGCTTTTGTTTGGCTTGCATAATGTCCAAATGCATTGTGAGAGTCCCCAAAATATCAATTTTTAAATCCTCTAGCAGATTGCCAATTTCTATGCGAGTTATACCTCCACCAGAGATTTTGTTATCCCTTGTGATCATGTCGCATTCTGCTGGCTTCAATCTTGTGCTGCCTCTTGAACACCTGATACAAAAATTAATGATGTCAGCAAAATTTTCCTGATATATATCCCCTTTACCAATAACATTCAATGCTTCTACCCATTGTTCTTTCATCCCTTTAATTAGTGTAGTTTTCAACACATTATCAGGTAAAGGTAGAGTTGCATAGGGAGACCGCTGAAGGTTATATTGAAATCATTCTACATATTCTTCTAATGTTTCACTTGATCTTGCTACCATCTGAAATATTTTGTCTTTCAATTCCCTAGATCTACAATAGTCCTGATACTTTTTTAGGAGAGTGGTTTTCATTTGATCCCAATCGTTTATTTTGCCTCCACCTAATCCCCTAAACCATTGTAAAGATGCTCCTTTCAATGTGGAGGGAAATAACTTTAGTTTTTGGGGATCAGTGGTATAATCATATCCCCGACACAATACATCAAACTCAAATAGGAATGCGTCTGGGTCCTCTGATGTCAGCCCATGAAAGGTAGGAATATTTTGGAGAGGAATTGCTTTCATAGGTGCGTTGACTGCTATGTCAATGATGGGATACTGCAATGTGGAGGTATAAGGTGTTTGTTGGTTGTGGGCCATTTGATCAAATATGTGCCAATGCCCTTCTGGGATCTCTAAAGGATTATTCCTAGGATGACTAGAAGGGATGGGAATGTGCTTAACAATGATTCCCTGATCGGGAATAATAAGCATTCCTTGCTGAACTACCACATGAGGGGATCTTAGCTCCTCTGTTTCCCTTGCTTCTTCTTGAAGGAACTTAACGACACTCCCTTTATCTAGGGTACTGAGTGTTCCTGGTTGAATTATTACTTGAGGGGACCTTGTCTCCTCTGTCTCCTCAGTTTTTCCTCCTCCTTCACGAAGATTACTAGAATTCCCTTCTTGTAAAGAAATTGGGCGAGAATTTTCAATTTCTTGAAAACTCTACTCAGTCTCTTCTGTTTTGCTGTGTACCTCAGCAAAGGCTACAGTTGGTAACCTGTGGCTCAAAGGGAGTCAGTAGGTTGTCTTGGAGAAAATTTTCTAGGACCTACTGATGGCTGAGATTCGACTTTCTTTATAATGTCGTCTATGAAAGTTGATTGTCCAAGGGTCACCAGTCCCTTAGATCTGTCGGATTTGGGTAGGGAAATTGGATTATTTTCAGGTTTATTCTTCTTAGTCATACACACAATTCAAATATTTACCTCTACGCTAAATTATTAACAATTCTATTGGAAAGTGGGCGGGGGAGCAAGCATTTTACGTGCTCCGTATGTAGGTTCTTACCTTTCGTTTTTAAAACCCAATTCTCTCCAAACAGACAAGCATCAGATGTACACTACTCTTCAGAAATGGCTACACTCTCCCTGACAATGACGCCAAAATTTTAAGTGATAAAAGGTGTCTTTTTAACTCCTAATTATCTTTACATTAGTTATCAATCCAGGTAAGACTTTCTATTTCAAGAGTGTACACAGTTTGTGGCGGCTGTTTACTCAAGAGTAATGCATCTAAATTGTAGTGCAGTTCTTTCTAATACAAGAGTAAATGGATGCAGCTTATAGAACTCTAATTACAATTAAAAGAAAGCTCAATTCACTAATGAAACCAAATCATGCATTCATTCAAGTATTAGTCAAGAATATAGTAACAATAACTCATTTCTCTTTGAACTGATTGATTTTCCAAACGCAATTTCTAATTTGAATAGTAGGGATCTCGGTCTGAGAGCGTAGACAATAGTAGTCAATACTCTTTACAACACAGAATCTCAAGATAGCACGATAAACTAAATAACTATATTGGAAACAATAATAATAGAACGCTGAACTAAATGACTAAATCTGAAATAACAATAATGGAATACTAAAGCAGATAATTAGATCAGAGATACAAACAACGTAAATCAATATTTATGCAGCATGTAAAACATAGTAATTTCGTTAAGTCTGGAAATACGAAATAACAAAGCAATGTGACTATAAGAAGTGGAAATCAAACCAAACCATCACACGACAGAAATCATAAAAGAATGGTACAGGAACAACAAGTGAATCCACTAGGGTCGGGCCCTTAGCCGCTAGTGAACACTGCTGGATTACTTCAGTATATGAGAAGGAACAACAACTGCTTTATATATTAATCATTGCAAAATAGTTACAGCCAGATCGTACTTTGTTTCAACAACGAGAGTCGATGATCAAAGTTACAAATACAATAGTAATTCTCGAATAATCTCTCCCCTATGCTTACAATCGCTGCCTTTTATAATGGCAAAGAAGTAAGAAGGATAAATAGTAACAATGATCCCTCAGGATCAAGAGATCCTGAGGGATTCACACAATCTTTGAACTTTAGTCGTATTTCCTCCTTTGCACTGGTCCTATGATTCACCTTGCTTTTGTCCATAACTGCGCACTCCATCCTTGGCTTGCTACCTGTATGATGTTTCCTAGTTAGGGAACAACAGTTGTTCCATTTCGTCTTTTTCCTTTTCTTGGTTAGGGAATGACAGTTGTCCCATTTCGTCCTTTTTCCTGCATGAAGAAGGAGAACAATCAGCTAAATTGTGATAATAGTTATTTTCTTTGTTTTTACTATAATCCTTTGATATATTATCATCTTAGGATATAAAGGGAATATAACTAAAGAAAAGGATGATGAAATAAGTAAGATATGCATACCTTTTCCATAACTCAACAGCAGAGGCCTGGTAGAGTCCATAGCTATGTGCGCGGACCCCTGCAACTGAGTGCACTCGGATCTGGTTGTATTGAGGGAAGATATTAATAAAGATAAGTGGTTTATGAAGATTCACAGATCTATTGTGTTCTAATTTATGCATCTGTTATATGAGTTTATATCTTTTTATAATTGCGCACACTCGGTTTTATTGTTAAATGTTTGCTTAAAGACTGTAACGAGAAGATCAGATCTATAATAATTTCATTAATAATAAAGTACACCCACACGAATCTACATGGAAGCCCGATAGTAGTACAGAGTGGCGCGAGACTACGGAACGATTCGCGACCCATACAGACCACATCAAGACATCCCAAGGGTGCGGAAACCTGGTTCCAGCACCCTCCCCTGCTACCTTGGGTGAGACCTCAGTCCGCGCTCCACGAGCTATTGCCGAAAGGGCCGGTAGCTGCGGGATTTGTTTGGCTAATAACTCTTCCGAACTTGGGTCAGGGCCCAATAAGCCAACAAATGGTTCCGTTGTTGGGAGCAGGATCTGCCTAAGGGGTGTCTCATGTTAGAATGCTAGAACCCTACAAAGAAAGAGCTTGAAGATTGGTTGGATCAGAAGCTTCACGAGTTCGCGGTACAGGAAAATTGAAACTAGTGGATATCTGAGGAAAGGTGGTTGGATCGCTACATATACACAGAAATCCACGAGATCTTCTTCACGTCTTTCTCGACAGAATTGTATGAGTGGATCGCAAGGTTAGCTGGCAATTAGGGAAGGTGCCGACTAGATCAGCCCATCATGTGGACTCCAGAGTTGGTGCGTAGGCTGGAAGCGTCTGAAGATAAAATCGCATGGGCAATAGATCACTAGTTAGATCGAATAATAGTAGGATTTATAACCGAGTTCGAGATAGACACAACTGTGAGTTACAACAAAGCAGAAAGGCGCTTTCTTCAAGGACCATGGGGTAAGTACATCAAATCGTTGAATACTTGGATTAAAATGCTGTTATGTGAAAAATAGGTTATGCACATCCATTGATGTCTGGGTTAATGAGGAGTGGAAGAGGCTACCGAGGGACTAAATGATTAGAAAACATTCCTCTGATTTCACTCTCACAAGAAAGCGAGGAGGAGCTCGTAGGGTTCTCTCTGAGAAGCGCAATCTGATTGATAATGTAGCGCATTCCACTAATACCACTGTTGTCCATGCCATCACCTACTTCACCTGCATCCAACGCATCTTCACCTACCCCACCGCCACCACCACCGAGGGTTGGGATGGCAGGTGCGATCAAGTTGCCAGTACTTAGAGGCGTAGGAAATGAGGAACCAGATCAGTTCGGTTCGTGGTAAAGGCTGTATGGGAAGCCCAAGGCGTAACAGACGAGAACATCAAAAAGGATTCTCTAGTTAGCGTGCTGCAAGACCACGCATTGACATGGTATATAAAGTACTCTAGCGATCACCCGAATGTGGGATTAGTGGCAATTCAGGACATGCTGAACAAATAATTTAGCTGACCAAAATCAGAAACGCAGTCGATCATTAGGTTTAAGGAGATTGCGATGATGCCTGGTGAAACCCTGTGGGATCTGGATCAAAGATTGAAAAGTACAATCCGCGAGGCTAACATGACGCTGACGGACGCGCAACACTGTGCATGGTTTGTGGCATCGTTGACACCACATCTGAGGACGACGCTATCACAACAAAATATCTCAACCCAAGCTGAAGCATTAGAGACAGTGATGAGGTTGCATGAAACTCCAATACAGGATCCAGGGTTGGGAGTTAAGCAAATTCATGCGCAACTACAAAACCTATGCTTAGAATTGCAAAGTTTGAAACAAGATAAAGCACCTTGGTTAGAAGCACGCGTAGAGGTATGGTGCATAAAATGTAAAGGCCAAGGCCATAATAAGGATCACTATCCGATATTCGCAAACTATCTGGCAGGAGGGGACCAATGCCATTGTGACCAAAGGCACAAGTAGGGCCAAGCGCAACACCTTCACTCTGGTGTGCAATCTATCAGGTGTGAGGAAAGCACAACACAGAAAACTATCATCTATTGCCAAAACTGATACAACCCCCTCAACAGCTATTTTGCAATTTTTGTAGATCGATGGGCCATGACGAACGCAATTGTCGAAGTTGTGAGTTGCTGATGGATCGGACACCTGCTTATAGGATGCAGACTGAGGTGCGAGGTCAGGATCCATCTGTAGCGATACACGAGGTGGATTTTAGGGATGCAGACGGGGATGAGGAGGAATGGGACCTGGACAAGGCTGGGGACAATTAATCTGCTACAATTGTGGAGGACCTGGGCACTGCATGCGGGGCTGCATGAACCTGACCATAACATGTTACCCGTACTGTTACCAATTCGATCATGACGCAGTAGATTACCCCACACTAATTGCACAAATGCGTGAAAAAGGGGTGCTCCAAGCTACTCCCACTCAGAACGTCCAGATGATGAAGGTGGAACCTCGCGAGGAGGATCCTAACGTGAACATGATGCTTAAAAGTGGTGCGACTACAGGAGAAAATAAGGGGAAGCAACCTGAGGAGGATGCATGGGTTCGCAAGGCCCCTACAAAGCAACCCAAATTTGATTTGGAACACACGAAGGAGATGTTTATGGAAGCTAAGAAGAGCTTCGCGAAGCCTTCTACTTCGAGTAGCAAGGATTAGACTGAGCCAGAGATGGATACATCTATGCTAACTACCTTTTTAGAGACATGCATGAAGCTAATATGGGACAGTAAAGCGGTGAAGGGATTGCAAGAATTGATAACTAGATGTGCAGGGTCCAGTGAACTGCGCATGATCAGGAAGCTAGGCAAGCATGCTTTGTGCACTGGACGGGAAATGCGGTTGAGTACCTAGATTGATGACTGTGAGATGGATCAAGTCGTCCTGGACTTGGGGTCAGATGCGAATGTCCTACCTAAATGGACATGGAAACGCATGGGTAGGCCCACATTACAATGGTCTCCTATTCAATTACGGATGGCAAACCAACAAAAGATCTTGCCCATGGGGAGACTACAAGGAGTCACAGTAGATATAGAAGGCGCGAGCACACAAACAAACTTTGAGGTAATAGAAATTGTGGATGACAGTAACCCTTACCCAACACTATCAGGGATAGACTGGGCCATGAACATGAACAAAGTCATTTATTTAAAAGACTGAAAAATGATATTTGAGAAAAAGTCTGTACGCGTAGTTGTTCTGCTAGATCCGGCTGAAGGAGTGCACTACACCGAACCCGTACGCAACGAGGAGAGTGATGAGGACTTGGATCATATCTACCAGATCACAACACAAGATCAGGATCGGGTGAATCCGACAGAAAATGGGAGAATATCATGGGAACGCGACAGTTCCTGTACATCGGACTCCGATGAAGAGATTGAGTGATGGCAGAACCGATTGCATGAGGTAACAACGCTAAATTGTAATATGATGATTAGATCACTACGCTGTGTAAGAATAGAAGCAAGGGCACGGCGGACCAATGAGGGTGCAATGAAAGCGGAGGAACTGGTAGATCACTGCAAATCAACGAGGTTGGAAGAAAAGCAGGGTGCACAAATGGGGTCATCGTATGCAACAACTACACAAGGGTGGAGTATACACCAAAAGACTAGGGGAAAGTGGTGCGAATATAGGAGGTGGGTGCGCGGTTGGGTTGGAGGACAAAAGGGGGTGAGCATCCATTAGCAACGTAGGGTGCGGGTGTATGGTGTGCTAACACCTAACCGCATACAAAGCAAAAATCTAAATTCACCGCAGCGATGTGGCCCACCAGTTGTCTGCGACAAAACCAGCAGGAAAATATGAGGGCGCACGAATAGCATAAGACGATCCATTGGGACCTTGCAGATACTAGAGAGTCGATGGACCTATCACAGGAGGGAGGTGAACATGCGCTTCTTAATAGTAAGACAAGAGGGAACCCAGAATGGGCGCGGTAGTATCAGGCCTCGTAAAATCAACGAAAAATGGGCGTAACAGAGAAGGAAAAGCGCAATGTTAGGGAAAGGAATCAACAAAATAAAATAGGGCGTCACACAAGCAGGTCGCGCGAGTCTACACATAAGGGAACCATGTCTGGCTAGGTCTACCTCGGTAATAGGACGAGTTGCGACCCTGCTATCATGGCTACGACGACACCAACGGAGGAGTGTACCCCATACTGCAACACCTAAGGAGTTGAAGGATACGAAGGCACCCGAAAGGTGCCCGAAGCCCGGGCTAGCAGGGATGTTGAGACATCGCAACTGGGGTGCGACCACCTGACTAGCTGTGGAAAGCACAGTCTCAGCGCCCCACACAGTTGAAGGAAGGCGTGGCACTATAAACAAGTCTGCAGAAGGTCGGCGCAGAAAGAAGGTTTTGTGCAGGGCCAGTCGGAGAGCACGATCGCGGCTGTGCCAAAGGGGCTTTGCTATCGCGTGGAAAGGTTGGTAGGTGATCGTTAACGCCACTACTCCTGACAAGAAGTTCTAGTTACGGTAGAGAGGAGCGAGCGGTGGGTCATTAAGACATAAGTTCCAAGATAGATACAAAAATATCTACTGCCTAAAAGATATTAATGACCTAGAAATGGAGGGAATGGATATATTCAAATTTATGCTCTCCTATAACACCCTCTGGACAACACTAGGATATGTGAGATATGAACTAGTGAAGACCAGCAAACACCCTACGACCAGGCATCCCATGAGTACCATGGTAAGAACCCGAACACAGTTCGTGGAAAAGCTGTATCCAACCCAGGAGGAGCCAGATGAAGTGGCTGCAGCCCTCGAGGTTCCAAAGTCCCCACGCACACCGTGGCCCCAGAAAAACAAGCAGATGATGGGGCCACTCAGGGTATCACCGAGATTCAGTAAAGTGTCAATAGCTGAAAAGGGCAAAGCAATCACCACCGAACGTGATGAGGATGAAGAAGTTTTGCAAGCCCTGATCACTCAGATTGAAGCAAAAGACGAGGACGAGGAAGATGTGTTCCAAATACCTTCATTACCCCCATATGTCTCTCCATGGAATGGGACGACCAAGATACCGAAGGACCTGGATGGTGCGAAGAGTACGCTCCAGACCTCGCTTCTTCCGGATGAGATAAGGTTTGATGGTTTGCTGCTGGGCTGAGTATCGAGTATCAAGTTCAAAGATTGGGATTTGGCGAACAACGACAAGTTCCCCCAATTGGCCATAGACAAATTACGACCGCGGAAATGGTTACTTGGTATGGAAAAGGCAGGCTTACTGAATTTGAGGTGGATACCCCACTATCACCCCGTGGCCATCACCATGTTTGTGATCCGATAGTTACTATGTCTAATACATGATGGCTATCTCTGGTTGGAAGAGCCGATTCCGATCATAACCAATTTAGTACACCGGATTACTTACCTACCTATTAAAGGGAACGACCCTACAAACATAGTCGGAACAAGTAGCGATGTGGGTCTTGCAGAAACAATGAAAGCTAAATATAAGCTGGAAAAACGAAAGCGTGGGTATGTAATAGTGAGCATCAAAGATCGAGGGGTGCGGGTCGCCACCCAAATATTAGCCAATAAATTCATGAGGAAATGTCGCACAGATGAGGCGCCAGCCCCTGTCATTGCGCTTGCGGAGGAGTGTGCAGAAGGAGTCCAGTTCAATTGGGCGCAGTTCTTATGCAACGAATTTCTGACAAATTGTAAGGAAGCACAGGAAAAAGGTAAGACTTTCCATTATGCATGGTTGCTACTATCAATCCTTCTGGTTGCAGGAAAATTTCTACAGGGTAGCCAGTTTCCTAGCATTGAGCACAACCTACCTGAAGCAGTGTGGTTTACCTCGCTCTAGGCTACAAAGGACGCCACAAGGGTCAAGGAGATCAAGGTGTTCTGGATATTCATGGAAGTGAGTATCCAGACATGGATCGCTCTAGACCGTGGATGTCCCCAACGGTCTACAACAATTTGCAAAGCACAACCGAGTTCAAAGCAGACATGCAAAACCTATATATCCGGGCACAGAAGTATCCAAAGCGAACATGGGTCAAGCTTCCATTCATTGCAACAAACGATGCAATTTACGAAGTATTGGTAGCATGGCCTTCGGAATAGCGCGCCCCAGACATGGTCGCATTAGAAAGGATGGCAGCACAGTAGTGAAAGAAGGAAATCCAGCTGCGACTCACTAAACTGGCGGAAAGGACACGTCAGGGAAAAAAGGCCGCTTTGTTACAGGAGGCGACCCGGGAAGTAATTGCCGAAGAGACCGCAGAAGATCAGGAAATGTCCTCGGAACAGGACAGGCAGAAGGAATCAGAGACATAGGAACGCATCGACTTTACCACAAAATCGACCCAAGGCAAAAGGCCGCGCAGCAAGGAATTGCCACATGCACGCAAGAAGTCCAAAACAACTAAGACTTTGGAGAAAGAATTTCTTGACAGTAGCAAACCAATGTGCAATATCGCTACTGGCACATTGGAGGAGCTGATGATAGAGTAGACAAATGTGGTGGGGGAGCTCAAAGCACAGTTGCAAGCATTACAGGTGCGACCCTCAAGAGGGATGATACCAAACCTAGCAGATGATAGAGCCGCAACCGAGCATATGGTGCATAGTCACATAATGAACACTTTAGTATTGCTAGCAGGCGCTGCCTTAACCGAAGTTGAGGGTGACATGCGAAGTTGGGGGTTGAATTTGACTGCTCTGCCTCAAGAAACCCTCTACCAACTGCAGCATGGAGTAACCGCTAAGCTGCGTGCTAGGGAAGGTCGTGCACTCCAAATCTTAATGGAGCATAAGGAAAATCTGGAGCAGATCAACCTATAGTGTGATGACTTGGTCGCCCACAACCAGGAAGTGGAACAAGTTGTGGCGGCAGCTTGCAGCAAGGTACCAGAGTTGTTTGTCCCAGCGAAACTTCCAATAATGGACAAGATCCATTACATGGCCGCCAGATTCTGTACGGCCCAAGAGGAGGCCACAAAAGCTCAATGGGAATTAAATTTGAAAATTGCGGAGCTAATACTGAAGGCACAACCACCCACATTCCCAAAAGTTCGAGAGCAACACCGCGGTCAAATTCAAGTAGGGTTGGAAGTCATAAAGCGCATGGTCCAAGATTGCTCGAGATTGTTGGATCAGTCCCTCCTTACGCTCACATCCCTACAGGATGGCCCAACGCTACAACAGGTAGAAACAAAAGCGTGAGATTTATAGCAGGCGTATGACAAAGTTTAGGGGACTTTACAAACAATCGCCATCACACAACGACTAGCCAAAATGAGGGAGGTCCAGGCTCTCAAGGCACAGGTTGACGCAGATCAACAGAAGGAAGCAGTGCTTAAAGAACACATCCAACCTTGGCTTTATGAGGCATTCACGGTCTCTTCCAACATCGAGGGAAATTTAGCACACATGCAGGCAACATCTGAACCCAGGCAAGCAACGAAATCAGATACTGATACATCAGTGGCTCATGTAGAACGGGTAAAGTAGATGGCGGATGATTTTGTTGCAAGGGTAAGCGAAGCGCAGAAGTTGCTGAATGACCTCCGCGCAAAGATTTCCAAACCAGCCGAGTGACTCGGGACAAGTCACGTTGATTGTGTTGGGGGTCTGTTGGGTAGCAGAGGCCCCGCGTAAGGGTTTTGGGACTCAAAGTCCACAATTTTGGAAAAAATTATGGTAAAGACTTCGCGAAGTGCGTGGAGCGCGAATTGTAATGGGTCAAGTCAAAGGGTTGTCAACCCAAGAATAATGTAAAATAATAGGAAGTGAGTCGGTTTTCCCATGGTCTACGGACCATGGGAATGTATAAATAGAGCAAGGCTCTATGGCTAGAAGTTAGTTTTTTGGAAGTTTTGTTTGGGATCTTGATGTTATGGGTTTGTGAAGGCAATATTCTCTGTGTCTGTAAGTTCGAGTCAAGGGTGTTGGTAGATAGATAGAGGCTCTGCAGCTGTGTGCGCAGAGGCCTGGTAGAGTCCGCAGCTATGTGTGTGGACCCCTGCAGCTGAGTGTGCAAGGCGGATCTGGTTGTATTGAGGGAAGCTATTAATAAAGATAAGTGGTTTCTGAAGTTTCACGGATCTATTGTGTTCTAATTTATGCATATGTTATATGAGTTTATATATTTTTATAATTGAGCGCATTAGGTTTTATTGTTAAATGTTTGCTTAAAGACTGTAACGAGAAGATTAGATCTATAATAATTTCATTAATAAGAAAGTACACCCGCGTGGATCTACGTGGAAGCCTGATAGTAGTATAGAATGGTGTGAGGCTACAAAATGGTTCACGACCCCTCCAGACCACATCAAGACATCCCAAGGGTGTGGAAACCTGGTTCCAGCACCCTCCCCTGCTACTTCGGGTGAGACCTCAGTCTGTGCTCCATGGGCTGTTGCTGAAAGGGCCGGTAGCTGCGGGATTTGTTTGGCTAATCACTCTTCCGAACCTGCGTCAGGGCCCAATAAGCCAACAGGAGTCCCTTAAGAGATGATATATGTACGTGTTCAGTTACAAGGCAGCGTGCTTCGCACAAAAAGGTAAGGCAACTGGTATATTGTTATGTTTATTTATGCACTACCAATTATTTTTTTATGGCAATATGATGCAGGGGATTGCATGGTAGAAGAGATTGCAATGAAATCTTGAAGAAGGCTCAGGTTAATATTTCCCTTGGAAGCATTGGGAACCCATGGGGATTGAGTCAAGGTGTTTGTTGGGATTTTTATGCTTTTGGTCTTTTGTGATTTGTTCATGCCTGATTTGCAGTTTTGTTTATTTTTGGTGCATGGCCATGCCATTTTGTTTGTGGTGTAGTATTGTTATTGGTTTCCATGATTTTTCTTCTTTCTTGCTTTTTCTTTTTCCTTTTGTGCTTAAGATTCTTGGGAATTGGTTTGGGAAAGAGAAAATTTAATGGAGTTTGGAGGGAGATGAATGAAACCCAATAGGTAATGTAAGACTCGGATGAATCTCGATGTATGTGTAAAGGCCAGTTGAAGGTAAGACTATGACAACCAATTAGATTGATTGGGTCCATTGGGATAGATGGATGATTGTAGGATAGTCATGAGAAAGGTAACATGAAAGGTGAATTAAATGTAAATGAGGCATCAGATGCCTTGCCTATGTTGGGGACTGTTTTTCTCAATATTGTGCATTTTGTGCACGGATAAAGGGAGTTCTCTTCACCTTGACCGTATGGTAACTGGTAATTATGTTGTGATCATGATTATGTTGATGTCTTTATATGTATAATGTCATTATCTTATTGGGTCGTCAGGGATCATGATTTTTTTATGTTGATGTTTATATGTATGTATGTATGTATATCATTGTCTGACAAGATCATCAGGGATCGTTATTGTGGAGGAATGATTTCTTATGCGGGTGAATGGCATGGAGAAGTTCCTGGTTTATGAGGAATCAAATGGAAGAGTAGCCTGACAGATCTTCAAGGTCAGTATCATGTGAATATGAATTGATATCATGTGATTATACTATGTCTATGTTTATGTTATGGCAGGTAATGTTGAGGGATACATCAGCTGAATGAAAGTAGTGTGATTTGTGACATGCTGGAAAAGCATGGATAGTGGAAAGACATTAGAAGCTATGTTGCTTGGTAGAGACAATGTAGCCTCCATATGTGTAGTATTATTGTTGTGTATATGCTTTACATGTTGTAATTGTGGTGTTGCGAATATGTGGGACGGTGCACGTGTTTCATATGTAGTATTGTGTACATATGGTATATGTGATACTGTGTGCATATAGTGTTGTCTCCATGTTATACAAGTGGTGTTATGTAGATATGGTGTTGTGTGCGTGTTGTACATGTGGAGTTGTGTACATGTTGTATATGTGGCATTATGTGCATGTGGTGTTGTGTACACATTGTGCAAGTGGTGTTGCCTACATTCGATGATGTGTACACATTGTGCAAGTGGTGTTGTGTACATTGGGTGTTGTGTACACATTGTGAAGGTAGCAATGTGTACATTTGTTATTGTGTACATGTTTTGTTGTGTATATTTGGTACGGCGCTATGGGTATTGTGTAGTCGTTGTATTGTGACATGTGTATTCGTGGTATTATAATTTGTTTATGTATATGTATTATGTTATAAACTAGGTGTGGGTTTATGTGTCATGTTGTACACTGAGTGTAGGTGTCTGTGTTGTGTTTTACACCTGGTGTAGGTGTATGTGTGCAATTGTACACTGGGTGTAGGTGTATGTGTTGTGTTTTACACTAGGTATAGGTGTATATGTCATGTTGTACACTAGGTGTAGGTTTATGTGTTGTGTTGTACTCCAGGTGTTGGTGTATGTGTTGTGTTGTACACTGCATATGTGTATGTGTTACACAGTATGATAAGACAACGAGGTATGGGACTGTCTGGGCCCTTATTGTTGATATTGAGGGTTGAGGCACTTTGATCTCAATATACCCTTGTTGCTGATATTGAAGGTTGAGGTGGTTTAGTTTTGGGATACACTTTTTACTATTGATGGTTGAGGCGGTTTAGTCTTGGGATACCCTTTTTACTATTGATGGTTGAGGCGGTTTAGTCTTGGGATACCCTTGTTACTATTGAGGGTTGAGGTGGTTTAGTCTCAAGATACCCTTGTTGATGATATTGAGGGAGGAGGCGGTTCAATTTATGGATTCCCTTATTCCTTAACAAGAAGGCGTTGGGGGCTTGCTGGGTTTGGCAACCGATTTAGTGTGTGTATAGAAACGACAAAGAACAAAGATGGAAGCAAAGGATTGATTGAAGGATAAGTATTTGTATTTTATTTCAGCTTTATTATGCATGTGATCTATGACTGTAATTTATGATGGTTGCATGTGATTTATGATTTTGATTTATGATGGCTGCCTTTCGAGCTAACCGGATGTGATATGTTTATACATGATGATTTGGATAAATATTTGGTTTGACTTGTTGTGACAGAAAGTAAATGGAATTGAAAGTATACCTTATTGACAAGTCACCAATGAGGTGTGATTTGAATTAGTTTCAATTCCTTTTAGTCTAATGGCAATTATGAACTTGGTATAGGAAAGCAAGATGATGCCCGGTTTGGGTGGTTGAAACTCACTACAAGGATTAGCAGTAACAAAAAAAGGAACTGGAGCAGGCAGTAGTATGTTGGTAAAGCATTCATAAGCAGGGCCATTATGGGACACTGGTACCCAATAATGTGGACCATTGATTTCCATGATCATGTTATGACCGGTATGATGGTTTTGAGGGAGGCATATGCCTTGGTTTTTGGACCTTCTGATGCAAGGAAACCTTGCCAAGGGATGGATCACTCGGGACAGGGGATGCGAGGGAACATGGAAGGTGAGTGACTGCATGGAAGGGTGTGACTGGACTTCTCAAGGGACTTTGTAGTAGAGATGGGAAGGGTGGTGAATGGATTTGTTTTAGTCATTAGCATTTCCAGATGGATTCAAATGCACATTAGGAGTGTGCCCTAAAATAATGAGATGGTAACTATTCACTGACGGAACATGAAGTGCAAGGATTGTAGCACTAGACATTGGATGCAGGTTTGACTTTGACAGTAGATTCTGGACTTCCTAGGAAGGAGGTCAATCCTGGTACTACTCTTGAGGATGGAAGTTTGAGCCTCTAGATTCCCTTGTTGCGGATGTAGGCTTCGTATTATTTTATTTGTTGGTTAGAGAAAATTCACATATGTATATATGTGTATAATATTGTAAATATTGTATCGAGTTGGATTTATACAAATCCATAGAAAACATGGTTATTTGCTGAATCAAGCAAATGTGTACAAGTATATGTGGTTGTTATTGTAAATATTGTAATGAGTTGTGTTATAAAACTCTAGTAAACGGTATGATTGTCATGATTTCAGCAGGTCGATATTGTAAATATTACATCGAGCTGAGTTATAAAGCTCCATGGGAAGTATGTTTTGGCTTTCAGTGGTCTTGTTGGTTGTAGGTGTCATAGAACACTGAGGATGGTGCTCCCCTAAGGGGGAGGGGTTTGTAATAGCCCAGGGTCATGGAACACATATTTCAAGTTGAATGTTGGGAAAAGCATCCTAATGGGCATCACTTGTTGTTTATTATGGCGAAGGGAAATTAACAAAAGAATTATAAAAAGATTTGAAAAGGAAAAAAGGAATTATTGGCATTTTATTCATGAAAATAAGGGAAATTAGGAGAAAAGGAAGGTGAAAGGTCACATATTTGCATGAGAAATAAATTGAAGGAAAATTAGAGGAAATTGAAGAAAATAGAGGCCTTAATGATAAAAAGGCTTCTGAGGATCAGTTCACAGCCTTTTGTTAGTTCAGTTTTGAATTAGTATGATAGAGGAAAAGGAAAGAAAGTAAGCAAAGGAAGGACAATGAAAGCAAAGGAAAGGTTGGATCAAGCAAGGAAAGGTTGGATCAAGCAGTTTCAATGGGAATACTTGCAAGGAACAGGTTGCATGTATGATTTCCTAGCTAGTTTTGGCATGCATGTTATATGCATGTATATATTTGGTTATTTGTTGTCAATGACATGGGTTTTGCTTGGTTTTGATAGTGGTTTCAACATTGCGTTTCCATTTCCGGATATTTGTGGTGTGATGGGATTCATTCTTGGTTGAGCTTTGGATTACCATAAGGTTTTGGATCCGGGTGAGGTGGTTTCAAGAAAATACCAAGGGTTGGGAGTGGAGATGGTTTTCTCCAAACAACCCTCAATAGGTGGGTGGAGACAGGAAAATTCCTCAAGGGATAGTGAAGGAAGTTTGAGGCATCCAAGGTCGGTTTGGTTTTTTTTTTTATCTCGAGACTAGTTTAGGTGAGATCACAGTAGTGAAAGGGTGGAGGTGGTTTAACCTCTAGATTCCCTTGGTTGTTTATAGATTGGTTTATCCCATGAGATGCCATATTCCTGCTTGGAATATGGCACGGGGGTGGTTGGTTGAAAGAAATATTTTCTTCCAGCACAATCTATGGTTGGGTGGTACATGGAAGTCCTTGACTTGGTTGGCCTTTGCATATGTCAATAAGAGCTAAGTTCCTCTTGAATTTTATGAGTAAATGTACTTGTTATTATGTGAATTTAATATTTGTTCCATTATTTTTATTTATCTGGTTATGTGTTGGTTATAAGCATGGTTTTATGACAAATCCAAGTTATGGATCTTATCATGTTTAATTGGTAAATGAAGGGTTACTGAATGTATGAGCTAATACATGTTATTGAAGCTATTGTGAGAGGAAATTAGTCCTCCTTGGTAAACCTTAGATAAGTTTTATATCTCTATGTTCATATATGCATTCATGACCTATAGGTTTCATGTTCATCATGTGTTTGACAGAATGAATGTCACAAATAGGATGGGCTAGGGTGAGTCCCTGATCAAGTTTTATGTTAAAACCTTTTTCGACTTGTCATACATCATTATGGAAAGTCTCATCAAGTTCTGGGTAGTGGTCTGGTGACTAGCCTTGAAAAAGCGTCTTAGATCTCGCGGTTGCTAACACAGAGTTGCATAAAAAATACTGTAGTTGCTCCCTTGCAGGATTATGCATACGACTGGAGGATTACCTCCCTCTCTCTCACCCTCCAACTCCATCTCTCTTTCCCTCCCTCTCTCCACTCTCTCACATCCTCGCTGTCTTCCTTCCTCTCTCTCCCTCTCTCTCTCTCTCTTCACCCTCCAACGTTATTACTATATACCTCCCTCTCTCCCCTCTATCTTTCTCTCCCCCATTCTCTCTACCTCTCCTCCTTTGTCTCTTTATCTCACCCCCAAACATAGACACTCTCTCTCTGTCTCTCCCTTGTCACTCCCTCTCTCTTCACTTCTCACTCTATATGTATTTCTTCTTACCTCCCTCTCTCCCCCTACAACTCCATCTCCCTATCCCCCCCTCTCCTCCTCTCTCCCTCCCTCTCTCCTCGTCTCTCTCAAATTCACTCTCTCGTACTTCCTCTTTCTCCCTCTCTCTTCCCCCATCTCTCTCTCTCTCTCTCTCCAATCCTCTCTCTTCCCCCATCACTCACTCTCTCTCTCCCTCTCCAACTATGTTACTATATCCCTCCCCCTCTCATTCACTCTTTCCTTCTCTCTCCTTCCTCTCTTTCACTCCTTCTTTGTCCCTTTATCTCAACCCTAAACATACACACTCTCTCTCCAGATCTCCCTTGTCACTCCCTCTCTCTCCACTTCTCACTCTCTATGTCTTTCTGCTTCCCTCCCTCTCTCCCACTCCAACTCCATCTCTCTATCCCTCCCCCCCCTCTCTCTCTCTCCAATCCTCTCACTATCTCACTCCCTTTCTCCTTCTCTCTCTCCCTCCTCCATCTCTTACCCTTCTCTACCTCTCTCACTCATCTCCCTCTCTCTCTCTCCATTTATCCTCTCCCCTCTCACTCAGTTTATCTCCATCTCTCCCTTGTCACCCCCCCATGTCTCCACCACTATCACTCTATGTCTTTGTTCTTCCCTCCCATATATTTCTAGAGTTAATATATATCATGAATATTAATATATAATAT
>APFE030119786.1:18018-38100 GCA_000404065.3 Pinus taeda | reverse complement strand
AAGAACATGGGATAAGAAGAGAATTCTCTGCAGCTAGAACTCCTCAGCAAAATGGAGTGGTGGAAAGAATGAATAGAACAGTCCAACAAATGGCTCGTGCTATGCTTGATGAGTCAGGAACTCCTACAACTTTCTGGGGTGAAGCTGCTCATGCTGCGGTGGTTATTCTCAATAAAACAAATGTCCAGGTGAACAGCACTCAAACTCCTCATGAGATCTGGAATGGTAAGACTCCTTCGGTAAATCACTTCAAAATATTTGGGAGAAAATTCTATATTAAGAATACTAATGAGCATCTTGGCAAACTTGAACCTAGAGCAGATGAAGGCATTCTTCTTGGTTACTCTCCACATAGAAAAGCATACAAGTGCTACTAAAAAAGACTTGGCAGAATTGTTGAAAGCATTGATGTAGTGGTTGATGAGAAGGGATACATCCCTAGACAAGTACATCATGAAGACATCGAAGAAGATGAAGGCTACCCTCAACAACAAAATGATGAAGAACCTCAAGAAGAACCAGAGGAGCAGAAAAGAATAGAAGAAAAGACTCCTTCCAGATATGTTCAAAAGAATCATCCAGAATCTTAGATTATGGGACAGAACGAAGCAGGTGTACAAACAAGAAGAACAGTTGCAGAAGCCTCAAGCTATTTGGCATTACTCTCCTCTAATGAACCACAAAATGTGAAAGAGGCATGCAAAGATGAATGTTGGATAAAAGCAATGGATGAAGAACTTGAGCAAATGGAAAGGAAAAACACTTGGGAACTGGTTCCTAGACCAAAGGATAAGAATGTTATCGGAACAAAATGGGTCTTCAAAAATAAATTGAATGAAAATGGAGAAGTAATTAGAAACAAGGCCAGACTTGTTTGTAAAGGGTATGCGCAGCAAGAAGGAATAGACTTTGAAGAAACCTTTGCTCCCATTCCAAGACTTGAGGCCATCCGAATGTTCCTTACTCTCTCAAGTTTTCAAAACTTAAAAGTATTTCAAATGGATGTGAAATCAGCCTTTCTGAATGGAGACTTGGAAGAAGAAGTATACATTGAACAGCCAGATGGGTTCATTCTTGGAAATGATCCAAATCTTGTATGCAGATTGGAAAAGGCTCTCTATGGGCTCAAACAAGCTCCAAGGGCTTGGTACTATCGTTTGGACAAATATCTTCATCAACAAGGTTTTTCAAAAGGATCAGCAGATAGCAATCTTTATATAAAAATTGAAAATGACAAATTGCTAATATTTGTTGTGTATGTAGATGACATTATTTTTGGCAGCAATGAAGAAGACATGAGTCAAAGCTTTGCCTTGGTCATGCAGAAAGAATTTGAAATGTCCTTGCTGGGAGAACTGACATATTTCCTTTGTTTGCAAATCCAACAAAAGGAAGGAGGAATCTTTTTATCTCAAACCAAGTATCTCAAACAGATCTTGAAGAAATATGGCATGGAAGATGCAAAACCAGTATGTACACCCATGGTCACAGGATGTAGCCTCAGTGCAAATGATGAATCTGCAGCAGTACATAAACCAACCTACAGATTGATTGATGGCAGTCTACTTTATTGACAGGTTACTCGGACCAGACATCATCATGCAGTTGGGAATAGGTTGGAAGAATTTCAGGCAAATCAAAGGAGACTCATCTCAGGCCAGTGAAGAGAAATTTTCAAATATCTTCAAGGGACACAAATTATGGCTTATGGTGATTCCTAGAGATACAATCTTTGCACCACTTCATGCCTATAACAGATTGAAGATTGGGCTTGGAAGTGTGGATGACAGGAAGAGCAAAAGGGGTTGCGTGCGTTCTTTATGGGTTCCAGTATTAGTATCTTGGTTCAGCAAGAACAGAGTTCGATTGCCTTATCTACAGCTAAAGGGAATTATGTTGCTGCTGCATCTCCCTGCTGCACTCAAACTCCTTTGGATTTGATCGAACCTTTGCAGGGATTTTCAAATCACTTGTAACACCACCGGTCTCCATCTTATGTGATAAACACAAGTGCAATTAGTATCTCAAAGAATCCTGTCATCCATTCAAAAACCAAGCACATACCAATCAAGTATCATTTTCTCCAGGAACAATTGCTTGCACAAAAGGTCAAGTTGGAGTATGTTCCTTCTAAGGAACAAGTTGCTGATATTCTCACCAAAACCATTGCCCAGGGAGACTTTTGAATACCTCAGGCAAAAGCTGGGGGTTGTTGATGCATCATCTTATTGTTGAGACTCTTCTGATTGTTGGTTGTACGCATGATTCATCTGGGGTATATGCGTAAATGTGCTGGGTTGCGGCACAGGTTCAGGGGGAGCATATAATGCATTGTTGGCATTATGGAGGATGTACAAAAGGATATCATGGGAGCTGGTCTGAATATAGCTGTAATATGTCTCTATCTCTTTCTTGGTCATTAATGGTGTCTGGTGGATTATGGTTCTTCTTTGCAGATCTGGTTCATATTCAAGGGGAGCATGTTCTTAGGGGGAGCATAACCCTTTGCCCTTGATGTCAAAGGGGGAGAATGTCCCTGAAGTTCTTGAGGTTGCCATCAAGTCCAAAGGGGGATTTTGTTGGCATTATGTTTCTGGTATGGTTATATGTTACATATGTTGTACTTGATGGCAACACCCATGGCATGGCTCTCAATATGATGAGAATTAATAAGTACGTAGGAGAAAAGTTCAGAAGATGCGTACCCGTAGGTACGCCGTGCAGGGACCGCGTCCAGACACGCAGGTTACCCATTCATGAGGTGCGTACCCCCAGTGCACACACCTAAAGGCAGTAAAGCGTGCACACATGGGGTTTCTTATGTTTAACCCTTGGTATTTAGCCGATGGTATTGTGTTATTATGGTTTTGGCCCGTGGTATTGGTCCATGATTTGAGGAAGAGCTTGCCTATATAAAGCAAAAGGAGATCATTTGGCTTGTGTATGCTTTTGGGTTGAATATATTAAGATCTTAAATATTGGGTTATTGTTTCAAAAGCTTGATCTATATGAAAGTGAAGTGGAAAGCGAATCTGTGAAGGGTGATCTCTCGAGCGCTTGATCAGATCTGGGCATCCGTCAAACTGTGGCACACTGGTGATCTTCCAATTCGGCCCTAATCTGAAGTACGCAGGTGTTTAATGGTGCCTCTGCGTGGGTACGCAGAGTAGAAACAGGCGAGCTGCGTAGGTACGTAGAGCAGAAGAAGGGTGACTGCGTGGGTACGTAGTGTAGAAACAGGCGAACTGCGTGGGTACGCAGAGCAGCAGTGGTTCAGGTGCGTACGCACAGTCAAGGTACGCGGCGCGATAATGAATCTGGGTGCATGACTACTGTGGTAGTACGCAGCGCGATAGTGCATCTGGGTGCGTACTGTACGCAGCGCGGTGGAAGAAGCAGTGCGTGGGCACGCAGTGCAGCAGAAGGAACTCTGCGGGTATACGCAGAGAAGCAGAGGGTGAGGTGCGTAGTGATGCAGGCCAGAATAAAGAAAATTGCGTATCTGTCTCAAGATCTTTTGTTGACTGATTTTTTTGTTGATAAGGTGTTCTGGGTTTAGTTTACTGTTATTGTGGATCTGGTTACCTGGGTGATTTACTCGTACTTGATGATCATTTGATGTTTATGGATCCAGTTTGAAAATTTATGAAAAGTGGTCCTTGAGAGAAAAGAAGTAGGGGGTTGTAGCTCCCTTCCAGGAGAGACTGGAAAACGAGAGAGAGTTGTAGCTCTCTGCAGGTTGCAGCCTTCGTACTGGTAAAGGACTGCACCAGTAGAAGACCATTGTAAAAAGAGTTTCTAACTTGAAAGAAGATAGAGACATATTGCAGCAGGTGGTTTTCACCCACATTGGGTTTCCACCTTATATCTGGTGTTCTTTGATGTGACTGTCTATTTTTCTTGTTCATGCTCATTATTTTATGGTACTGATATGAAAAAATAATTCAAAGAGTAAACAAGGAAGATTTGGTAAAAGAACTAGATAATACTGATTCACCCCCCCTCTCCGTATTATTTTCAACAGTCTATCCAAAAGATTTCTCAGCGATTCTTCAGGAACTTTCAAGGGTGGGCGAATATTCTCTGATGAAGAAGGATATATGGTGATCCCAGCTCCAAGTTGCGTTGGAGTGCTAGATGGAGGATCTTCCACAATCTCTTCTATGGCAGTCAATCCAAGAGGAAGAGGTAGACTGTCGGGTACGTAAAATATTTCTGGTGTTGAAGAAAACGTAAGTTCTGTAGCAGCAGATAGTTGGGGAGTAACACCTTTGGAATCGGCTGTAGATGGAACCGGTTCAGGAATAGAAGTGTTAACCGTGACACTAGGATCAGTTGTAATGTACTGTTGCTGTTGCAGAATTTCTTCCGTAGAGGCAGGGATTCCATAAATGTTCGGAGTAACTGGAGTCTCTGAGGATGTTGGAGTGCTTGCTCCAACCAACCTAGGGGACTTTGATCTGGTCAAACGCATTTGCTTTGTCTGGAATGGCTTCGCTTCCGGAGTCAACGATGGTTGACTCGTAAGTCTCCATGAACGATGGGGTTTTGATTGACTTTCTTCCACAATTGCGGATTACTTGATCAACCCAAAATAAAGGGAAAAATGTTTTTCGAATTAAATGAATTTTAGATGCTTCCACACAACTTGTTTTTTCAATTTTAAAGAGTCGAGAAAAAACAAAAGATGACTCTAGTCACCTTCAATTTTTATTGAGCTTGAAGTGACAAGCGCTCAGAGGACCTTTTTCTTTAAAGAGCCTGAAAAGGAGCAAAATGGACTTCTCTGGAGATCTAGGCAGATAGGATTACCAAACCAATCCTAAAACTGCAAAATACTTTTTATGGTACGGCAGTCAGTCTTCCCGAATGCTGTTTTCGGTGCATTACGATCGATAGGGTAGTAGTCACGGCTTCCTAAGGATAAAGGATGCAGCCTATTATGGTATCCCAATATATACGCGATGGTACGTGGGAGCACAAGTCCGTACTGGCACTTGCCGTTTCAGAGTGGAGGAATCAACCAACCAGCACTGAAAGCAACAATTACCAGGTTTTACGACACCGGAATACATCTCTAGCCTAGACCTCTAGATGTTGTGCATTAAGTTCCAAAGCGTTGTTAGATTCACTGAGATTTATTTTAAGTTGATCTTGCTTAACAGTTTGCCTTTCAGGTTCACCATGTGATGTATGCATAATTCCTAAATGCAGCCTAAGATGATAAATAGAAGTTTTATCTTCTTTCAGCAATGAAAATCCTAGCTACTAAAGGGAAGAAAGTCAAGCATATTTTCTTCACAGAGCACAGAGCACACGCTAATATTCATAGTTGTAAATCAAGCCAAGAATTCAAGATGAAAATGCACATGCATGTATTGGTTTTCAACTTTCTTAATGTGTAAATGACGCTAAGGAAGCTATGTGCAAGACTGAATTACTTTTAAAGCGACTGTACTCAACAAAATTCTTTTCCAAAACGAAGTGAAAGCAAGAGAGACACTTTGCGATTTTGAAATGGAAATTGCTTTTTGACACTCTAAAACTAGTAACTCGAATATTATGCAATAGTAACTGCATATTCAAATATCTAAAACAATGGGATTCCTTTCTAAATCTGAAAATGACAGCTACGACACTTTCAGATCTAGGGACGACAGTTCGACTATGTTACTTTTTGCAAAACAGAAATAAAATGACACATAATACATGAAAAACGTCTATAGTTCTTTACACTAAGGAGGTGGAATAATGCAAGAGAAGGGGGTATTCACAGAAGTACACTGATTATAGGCAGCAAAAACTCTTGAATAAGACTAAAAACAGTGAGAAAAATCCACAATCAGAGGGCAAAATCAATCCTCCCTGACCATCGCACCTGTTACACAATGAACTCAGTATGCAGCACACCTACTCCATTCGGGAAGTGTGATGCATACAAGATGCCTTGAAGGTAGGGTGCGATGGTTAGAGTGCGAAACGTTGAACAATATTTCACTCATAGTTTGCAGTTTAGTTCAGGTGTTTAAGTTGAGTAAGTACAGATCAATGTATGTAAAAACACAGGGGTGATCTGGTTACTAGAGCCAACACTCAGGGCAATTAGATTGCTTGCAAATCTATTGTTTAATTTATAAACAAAACCCAGAGATTGACTGAAGCAGCACTGATATACTTTGCATTTGTATGACAAATGCAGTTCGAAGGCTAGCTGGCTTGACTTCAGGATCCGTATGTATGTTTATAAAAGAAACAAGGATAGATAGGCTAACAAGTAATCTACTCATTCCCCAGCGGAGTGGCCATTTTTTTATACAAGAATAGTGTCCACACGGATGCTGCTATTCCCACTAAGATGGGTGGCTATCTTAGAAACAAACAATCAAAGTCTACTATTGATTCCTTTTATGAAAATAGATGAGAGGAGAACCAAGAGGGCCAACCTAGGTCTTGCGCTCGATTTCCTCTCTTTCTTGATAGAGTTTTGCCGCTTGCTCTTTGTCTACTCAGCTTCAAAAAGACCTGTAGAATCACAGCAACATACTACTATGCAACAAAGAAGGATCTAAGTTCATAAATAGTGCAGGATCAGATGTGCATTAACCATATACAAGCATATATAAACAAGTACACAAGAATATGGAAGGAAACAAGAATAGCTTTATTCAGATGAAAAGTAGCAAGAAGATTACAACCATGAGCTCTAACCCAGCATCATTCTCCAGTTAAGAAGCCCTTCTTCACCTCAAGCAAAGAAAAATCACCCAACACTGTGAATGTACACCAGAATACCAACAAAACTTCTCTATAAGTTACAAAATTCCAGCCTCTGGATCTCTGTGATGAGGGATCCATATATAGATGATTACAGAGAGGTGAGTCATCTTTTGGGATCTTGATTAGTGTCCTCTCTCTGATAGTTTCGGCTTCCACTTGGAGAATGAAGATCTCTTACTGATCCTTGGTCAAAAATGGAGTGGCAAGTGTCAGAGGGGAAGCTTCCGGATGATTCCATGATCTTCCACCTCGCATTTTTGTCCCTGCCATTTGTCCATTCCCGACCATCGCACCCTACAGAGGAGAAAAACAGTATGCATCACACCCTGTACATTGGGAAGGCGATATGCATCACACCCTCTGCATTGAGCTTTCAGTATGGTCCAGTTTTGACCATTTATGAGCAGTTTTTCAGTGGAGAACTTTTGGGAGATGATGTAATCAGTTGACCTTGTTCCTTTAGGCAGTGAAGCAACACTTTTAGGGACTTAAGAGGCCTCAGTTTATGGACATTTTTGATTGGGGTTCAAGTGCCCAAAAATGTCTATAACAGGCAGATCACTAGATGAGATAGAGAATTAAAGGGCCCAACTTCTCAATCTGAGCCCTTGGTAGAAATAAGGATAGATTTAGATAGGAGGGTAGCCAAAAGAAAAGAGGAAAAGTAGGGTTTGCTAGTTTAAATGCACCCAATCAAAGGAAGAAAAAATGTTAGGTGTTTTAGGTTGGATAGGCAGATAATTATGAGGTTGCAGAAAGCAGAGTGATGTTCAGTTTAAAAAGTATCACAAGCATCATGGCAAAGTGGCTACAAGTTTAGTGGAGCATGACTGACTTCCCCTCTCATTTCCCCCACAAACTTCACTAACATCTACTAGGCATATTGAGATCTGCTCAATAGTCCTAATCCATTTCATTTTTGAGAATTACTAAGAAAAGCGTTGTGTTTACTTGGTCAACAGAAGCCACATTTCTTGTGTAAGCATAATCATCTCATTTCCCTTTCATTTCCTAAAAAATTCTAAGTTTTTCCTTATAAACTTAGCATTTCCCTATCATTTGTCATATTAACACCCTAACTTTAGTATATAACTCCTATATAAAGTTTCCCTACCCCTACTATATATAAAAAGCAAAAACCCCAAAAAAAACACTATACATATCCCGCCCCCGACTAATATGGCTATGTTTTAAAAATTCCTTGGGAGCTATTGGTCCACCTGGAGCTAATGATAACCCACCACATGTCCCACCGGGATTTGTTAGACCTCTGGTCAAACAAATAACCATACCCACCGTGCAATAAACTGGGTTAATTAATAAAAACCATGTCCGCATTTCTCGATAAAATAAAGTTTTTAACCCTCCAAACTTTATAAAATATTGAAAATATCACGTGCGCTTCTTTATTAAACCTCCGAAAACTCACCCTCCCATCCACCGTTGGATCGTTCTTTCGGGATCCAACGGTCCTCAAGGATATCGGAAGTGCCCCGATGTCAGGGTGTTAGCACCTGATGGTCGGTGGTTTTCCTGCCATACCCAGGGACACTTGTCATATTCTCATTGCATCGGGCCCGCTTTGACAGAAACCACCCCCATACCAAAGGCGGTCCGATGGAAACTGTATACCACCGTTTGTCCTACCGCCTGCGTCACTATCCCGTCAACACCACGTCATCCCCCGCGTTGCCGCTCATCTACCGTGTCTACCATGTGCTCCCCCATGTCAGCAACCATGTCACCTTCCGTACTCCACTACTTGATAAAAGCTACGTCATGCTGATGTCATCTCCAAAACGCGCCAAAAGCCCGAAAAGTCCAAATTTTGATAAAAACTCAGGAAATCGATTGTTTTGTTTATTCCTATTTTGTTGACTTGCACGACCTATGCATGCAAATTACGACGAATTGGCCACCAAAGCTGCACAGTCCGTCACGCAGTGAAATCAGCTCCACAACGCATTACCTCAGCTCGGCCTGCAACCCTCATTGTACACTAGGCACCCATAGAACAGGTATTTACTTGATAGTCACCCACAAACCCTGTTTTTACGAAATTGCTTTGTTAAAAATTACCCAAAGAGCTAAATTCAAGTCAAATGCGTTGTTGCCTACAAACCTCTACACTTTAAGTCACTTTCTGACCATTGTTACCAAAGAAAGCTTGCAAATTCTACCTGCTTCTGCAAATCGCACATCAAACTGCAATTCAAGCCAATCTCCACCCAAAATATCGCCAAAAAAGCACTTGTAAAAGGAGCGCTCTTCCCCTGTTTTTCCAACATTCCAAGCCAATTTTGTAAACTTTGTTGTGACTATACATTTTACCAAAGGCAGCAATCCCCACAAGCATAGCTTAGTCTGTAATTTCTTGTGGAAAACCAAGTCCACTGTTCTACTGTCTGTTACTCCAAAGAGCTCTAAACTCAATATTAGGGTCACTTAACAAATTGAAGCATGGAGGCTCCAGTGGCTCTCAACATTGCACCCTTGAATGCACCACATAAGGACTTGGAATGGTTACCTCTGGCAGACAGGGACTTCTAGATTAAGGACATGATGGGTCTCAAGTCTCACCTACAAACTTTTTGTCAATTCAGAAATAGCCACAGAAGTAACACTGATGTCTTGAGAATCTGGGAATCCAACATGCCTACCTACTACCTCTCTTTAGTCAATGTGTTGCCTGATTTCATTCATTTATGTTGTGCAAACTCTGAATCCTTACTCCATCTGGATCTGTACTATTCTATATTACTCCTTAGCCCATAGATGAGATGTTGAATTCTGAGCCAACTCAGCCTCTGGTTCCTCTCACCATGAAACTCCTACTGGATCAAGGTGCAAAGCTACCTAGCTCAGAAATAACAAGACTAGGTCAGTTGTTTATGCAACCACTGTGCCAGCCTGATCATCCACCAACTTATTATCAAGTCTCATTCAATGAGATAGGGAAACTCCTAATAGACATGATATCCTACATTCTAGGATGCAAAACTAGTGAGTTTGTTGATGAAACTGTGTTTGTGCTAATGTCCATGTTCACTCCAGGACAACCCCCTCTTGTCATGTACGACTATGCCACCTTCATAGCAAACAAAATCCATGAGCAGTTTATGACTTTGGAGAGAGAAAGAATCTTCAAGTATACATCCTACATATACCATATGTTGTTGTACTATCACCCTGATAGTTTCCAAGTTCCTCTTAAGAAATTAGACTCCAAAGGAGAGAGGAGATTTGTCATTTTCTGGACCTTAGTTTTCCATGAAGTTCAGATCTCATCTTATACATATTGTGAGTTTATTGACATGTTCATTTACCCAGCCACTTGCCTATTGATGATGACTCTTCCTGGCAGGCTCACTGCTGAAATGCAGAGAATTTTACATCTTTCAAGAGGCTACAACATTAGTGATTGGTATTTCCACCAAAACCATACAGTGATCAGGATTTATGGTTGTGAATAACCCCCCTACAAGCTACCAAAATATGTCCCCATGAGGCTCTTTGCCTTGGAATATTTCAGGCAATTTAGTAATGCAGATTTGACTCATTTCCATGGCAAAAATAAAAAGGCAAAACTCAAGATAAGACATCAATTGGGTCCTTTTGTTTTCAATAAGAGGGAAGAATCCTGGAATGATGTAGAAAAGATGCTAAGATATGAACTCATGCTGAAACAAAGCTTTTATTGAGCACCATATGACCTTGAACATTTCATAACCTATAGGAGAGTCAAAAACAAGCTTTCAGGATATGTGAACCAGCCAATCCCTCACATTGAACAATATGCTAATTGACAGAAATGGGTAGAGGGCACACTAATTGAAGATCTTACAGAAGAAGAAAGATTAGAAAAAGAAATGAAAGACTATGAGAAGAGAATTGACCTGGATTATTTTGCATAGGTCCCTTTCACACAACTTCAACAAATTGGAGCAAGCACATCAGCTGCTACACCTTCACAACAGTCGGCTCAAGAAACCACTCCACCTACAGGGAAAGGTAAAGAAATACAGCATTCAGAGCAGCAGGATACAATGGCAGAACAACCATCTGCAAACTAGGAAAGGGGTCAAGAACAAGGCCCTTCAATGCAATTAAAGGCAGCTGAGATCCATGTACTACAAACCCCTCATAATGAGGAAAGCGCCAAAAAGAGGGACAGACCAAAGGAGCCACCTACAGGGGCATCTACAGATTAGTAAGGTGAGAAGAGACAAAGGCTAAACCCCTATTCTGAAGAATAATTCACAAAAGAAACAACAAGAAACATTAGGAGTGAGGGAACTTTTGAACAACAGATCCCTCCATTCTTGGAAACGTCGACTAGCTCATTTCAGCAGGAGCAAGAGAGACAGCCTGGTGTGGAGGTTACATCCACCAAGCAATAGATCAAGCAAGGCTCTGATATCAAGAGAGAATTAATAGAAATCAAAGCTAGAAATTAACCAATGAGGTTTCAGCTTTATAACCAATTGTTAAGAATGGCTCCCACAAATCAACAGAGGCTAATGGCAGCCTATGATATCTAAGCAGGGAAGATGACCCTTAGTCACTTCAGGCCCACTCTATAGTAGCCACAGTCAGCTGCAGATTATATCATGACCAATTTGGAAGTTCTTGCTAAAGACATCCACCCAATAGACCAGATTGAGTTACACAAATAGGCTGGAGAAATGATATACTCCACCTTGGCAAACAGAGCATTAATGGCTCATAGACTCCAAAACTCATTGTATAACACTTCTGCCCAATTAGAGCTGGAAAAAGCCTCCTCATTAGCCAAGGATAATAGAATAAAATCCTTGGAAGAAATTATCATAGGATTGGGACATGATCCCAAGGATCCCAAAAGAACACAGGCCTTAATAAGAAAGAAGAAGGAAGACATAGCAGCCATGAGAAGACAACTGCAGCTGCCAGCTACAATACACCCTCAGACCACAGAGGCGGCACAACAAAAAGAAGAAGAGGATGTGGTGAGTTTACTGATGTGGATGAACCAAAGATTGTTGGATACAAAGAAAGCCTTGGAAGTAGATCTACAAGGAAAAAAAGAGGAATTGGCCTCTCAGCCAGCTCAAACAACTCCAATTCTCATAGCTCCTCCTCCAGCAGTCACCATAACAGCCCCTCCCCTTGATCTAGCGTCAACAACATGTACCTCAACCTCGACAGCAACTATAGCAACCGCACTACAAGAGGCCAGCCTGAGCATGGAAGAGATGATGAAAGAAATAAAGGCTTTGGAGATCCAAATGGCAGAATTAAAGGAAACCAAGTAAAAACTAGCCAAAATTGAGGTTAGTTATGACAAGTCAAAAATGACTGTAGTTGAGAAAACAAGGGAAGTGAAGGCCCTAGAGAATAAGATAAAAGCCTTGGATAAGGACCTCACTCTCCATAGAACTCTGACAGAAATGAAGACCATTTTGTGGGATAAGATTGGCCAAGCTATTGCTGATCAATGGGTAGCAATACAAACTATTTTTGACCAGGTAGAGTTGATAGGGGTGGCCCAATATGAAACTCAAAAGGCCAGGATATTATTGGCAAATAAGCCTGAGCAAGCCAATCAAATGATTCATTTTCTAAACACTCATAACAGTGAACAAATAGCATCCCTAGACATTCATAACAGGACAAAGACTATTTGAAGAGTCAAGAAGGTGCTAACTATGAGGAATTTTGTTCAAAATATAGAAATAAAATGCCAAGAAATGCAGACAGAGATAGAATCCTTCAGACTTAAATTTGCAATGTTACAGAGCAAAGGTTTACCTAGCCTGGTCACTAGCAGTGGGAAGCTGTTAAAACAGGAACAATATGCTCATAGGCTAAATACCTATGTGAAAAAGAAGATTACAACATCATCGAGCAGCTCAGAAGAGACAATGCCTCCCTCTGGACAAAGTTTATATGATAAACTGGAAAGTTTATTTTTTATTGAGCATGAGGTGACAAATCTTTTTGATTTCCAGCCAAGTTATTACAGGTACATTGAACCTGATGAGACATTAATTAAATTGAGAAAGCATCAATCACCAACAGATCAGTGGTGGTAGAGCATGTTGGAGGTCTTACGAAGGTAGTTGGGTTCTCCTTTTTTGTAAATTGTCCGCGTCACAGGTAAATGGTAATATCAGGGTCTCCTATAAGAAAATCAAATCAACCGAGGAGAGAATTCGCGCCAAAAGGTGAAAAAAACTCAGGCACAGGTGGCAAATGACATCACATCAGGAATGTACATCAGGGAAACAGCCATCAACCAACTATCAGAGCCAAAAAGTCGGCAATAACAGGACACCTAAAGCAACCAGTACAACATAGTTATTTCCTCATTTATTGTTGTGCGGTTTTTTCCACATCACTTATTGCCCCTGCCAGAGTAGATGGATAAATTTATGTCTTGATATTTCCCTACATGATATTTTGTAAGCTTATTATAAATAATTTCAAAAGACATGTATTAGTGTTGGCTAACGAATGTCATTCTGGACCTGCTCTGTAAATTTTGAGACCTCTTCTGAAATAAAATTGTTGGATGCGGTGTTGGTGAATTTGCTGGTTGTGGAATCGATGGCTGAAGGATGTATTGCAAAATTCTTGTGTTGATGCATGGATCAATAAGTTTCCTTTACTCTTGAGTTACTGTATTTGTGTTTTACTTATCATATGAATATCATGTTCTAAGTTATAGGAAAAAAGAATAACCCAGAATTTGCTTTGTTGTACTCTGTGTTCGATTCCTGTAGCTTTTTATGTTTTCCACAGGACTAGCATAGGCAAGGATTCTTAACTCCTCTTGTCTCCCTGGTTCTTCCACACTAAATATCATCAAGGAATTCTTAATTTCTCCCTGATAATGTTTACACACTTTCCCTTTGTTAACATAATGAAAGATTCTTGATTGCCTTTCATTTCTTGACTTCATTTCATCTTATTTCAGCTTCAATGTTGGTCTGCGTTTAATTATCTTGCTCTGCAATTTTCCTATTGCCAAAGAAACCATACCCAGAAATTTATTTCCAATAGACTCCATCAACCCAATGGTCTGAACTTCTCTCAAGTTACTGCCTTGTTTCTACTAAATGTCATCTTCCAAACACCAAACAAAACTTATGCTTCATAACTAGCCTAACATATAATCAAACAAATCTACATCACAAAGAGAGAGCCCTCTCTGGTTGCAGATTGGCTAGGATTTGCAGCTAAACGATTGGTTAGTGGTTACCTCGGTCGTATTCCCTTCTAGAGCCAAGGAACAACCTGAGTGATAACATAGTGGATTGCGGATTCTTGGAGGAGAAGCTCGCATAGTTGGAGGAGCTCTAAGAAGAAAGATTTTTGGTTGAATTTCACCAATAGGTCCAAAAGCAGTGTGAAAAGGCCTGTCACGATTGATATATTAAGTTTTGCACCTTTAAGGTGAATGGTTTGGTGTTGTTGTATGATAGTATGTTTGATAAATTCTCAGGGAAACTCAGAATGCATTGGCTAGGGCCGTATGTTATTAAGGAGATTACAAATTTGGCGTGGTGCAGTTGGTAGAGTTAAATGGAGATCCATCCCCAGGAAAACTGAATGACAGTCATTTGAAGCCCTACACAAGTGGCATGGCCATCTGACTAGCCGACAAAAGCATAGTATTAACACTCTAGGTAGCTGAAAGGAGGCTCGCGACTATAAGCTACTCTGGCTGGGAACTACACGATGTCATGATTGTGCACATTAGCGAAGTGTCACAGGGTTCGTGACAATGTGAGGGTAGTTGCACTGGCATGCAGGTTGGCCAGAAAGTGACCGTTCAAGTCACTATTCATGATGTGATGCTTGGTTTGAGGCCAAATAGAGTGGGCGAAAAGCATTTAAGTCAAACTTGATGGGTTGGATTCATGAAAATCTACCGCCAATCTAGCATTAATGGACCCAGTGTGGGGGGAACAGTCCAATTCAAATTAAAAAGGTGCTATAAATTACAAATGGTCATCCAACAAACAACACTTGGAAATTTCAGAACTGAGTTGTTGCGTGTTCAGATATTCATGAACCGAGACTTATTTGATATTTTGAAAGCGAATTCTTTGCTTGAGCAATTACCAGAGACATTGAGAGAATTGTGGAATTGCACTATGGTAGCACCCGAAGAAGCCATGAATATTAGAGAAATGATAGCCGAGGTAGCCATGGAGGAAATTGTGGAAGTAGAAGCCCTAGAGAGCACCAGAATAGTTGTTGAGATCCCTAAATGAACGTGCACACCGAGAGCTAAGAAGGATAAGTAGGCCATGGTACTAGTGTGCGCCTCTCCTAGAAATCCACTAAGGACCAAGGCCACAATGGAGGAAAAGGGGAAGGCCATTAATTTGGAGGTCGATGAGGAGGAAGATTTTGAAGAAATCCTGGTTGAGGAGGAGGATGTAGAGATGGAAGTAGAAACGCAGGGTGCAGACCATCTCACCAGGCTACCTGCATATGTTCCTCTGCGGAAGGGTAAAGAAAAGGTGCCCAAGGATATAGATGAGAGAAAGAGTTCTCTGCAAACTCTGCTGCTCCCAAATTATATTATTTTTGAAGGAGCGCACTTACGATGGGTCCCCGTGCTAAAATTTGAAGATTGGGACCTCGCGGACCATGAGAAGTTCCCACATTTAGCAACCATGAAACTAATGAGCCAGAAGACAAGCACGCCGGCTGGAATGATAGAGTTGGAGTCATGAAAATGTCTCAGGGGTGTTGAGAATGTAGGGTTGCTAAACCTACTTTGGGTGTCACATTACCACCTCACCCCAGTGACAATTTTCGTCATCAGGCAATTGCTCTGCCTGGTGTATGATGGATGCTTATGGCTGAAGGATCCCATCCCAATCAGAGAGCATATGATTCATAGGATTACCTAGCTCCCTTGCGCATGAGAGGACCCAACAAACATTTCATTGGGAAAGAGTGATGACTTGGCCATCGTAATGTCCATGAAAATGAAATTTTAGTTGGAGAAGAAGACGCAATGGTACACTATCTCCAACATCAACAACCCTGTAGTCAAGATAGTGATGCATATATTGGTAGGTAAGGTGATGCGGGAGTGTTGCACAGATGAGGTGCCCATGCCAATGGTTTCACTAGTAGCACAATGCGTTAAAGGGGTCCATTTCAAGTAGGGAAAATATCTATGCAGTGAGTTCGTTGCGAACTGTCGTGAGGCATAGGAGTAGGGAAAAACATTTCATTATGCTTGGCTCTTGTTTTCGATAGCACTGGTGGCGTGGTAGGTGCCCGAAGATAGCCAGTTCCCATTGATCGCACAGGACCTTCCAGAGGCAGCGAAGTATTCTTTGGTGTGGGTAACCAGGGATGCACAAAGGATAAGGGACATCGAGACCTCTTCGGTGCTCATGGAGATGAACATCAGGATGGGGATTAATCGCAAGCTGTGATTGTCACCCACTGTCTACAATAGTCTGTAGAGCTTCATGAAGTTCAAAGTAGACTTTCACCATGTCTTCATAAGGGCACGGAAGGACCCTATGAAGACGTGCCATGAATTACCATACTTGACGCCTGGTGATGTCATATTCACAGTCATTTAGTCTTGGCCGTTGGAGTGGCATGATCCAGCTTGCTCCGTGTTGGAAGCAGAGAAGTCCATCGTGCAGTGGAAGAAGGAAGAGACAAACTACGAATAGCATAGTTGGTGGAAAGGCACAACAAGGAAGAAGCATTTCCTAAGGCCTAGGTGGTGTGCGACACTGCAAAGTTGGCTGAGGAGTAGCAGAAGACAACAGAAGAAGAGCATGAAGGAAAGAAGTCGCCTTTGCCCAAGCCAGAGACCGATACAAAACAAGGTGGTGTGAACCCAAAGAAAATGTCCACCAAGCTAAAGTGTCCATGGAAACGAGAGTAGGTAGGGTTGTGAAAGAATTCAAAGGCCTCGAAGACTTCGTTCAACCCTATCACCCTCACTAAGCGCGATCTAGATGATATTGGTAAAACAGTGAGGGATGTCACCATAGAGGCCCTCTAGCAGTTTGAGGAACAACACCAGCTAGTATTGGGGGTTCTCCAGACACAAATACATGAGTTGCAGGTGCACACTCCACAAGCTGGCATAGTGTCCACCAGCCTCAGAGTTGGCACTTCAGCTGCCGAGGAAATGTTGTGTGCTAGGGTGACCAACATAATAGTGTTTCCAAATGGAGCACTCATTATAGAGAATGAGGCTGACAGGCCTATGGTCAATGGTTTGAAAGGGGTCAAATTAAAAATTGTTGCGCTCCCTCAGTAGACGCTTTATATTTTTTAGGATGGAGTCACCGCAGAGCTTTGCGCCAGAGAGAGCCCTGCGATATAGGTAATGAGTGAGCAGCGCATCAACATTGCGTAGTTGAGCGTACAACATAATGATTCCATGGAGCAAAACTAATAGTTCATGAAGGTTGTCATTGAAGCCTGCCAGATTGATCGAGGTGGATGTTGGTGGCCACCCACCTATCCCATTTGGACCCCCGCAACTGTCTCTTTCAGGTTTTCAGTTTCCGTAATTGTAGCACAATTTACTATTTTTAGCAGTTTTTCGAGTCTTAAACTTTCGGAGCCGTTTTGAGGCACTAAACGACGTTTTTTGGGAAATCTACCGCTAGCAATTTTTTTGTTTAAAAATCATCTTTTTTGTCGTAGTCCTCGGAGATATCTTTCCAATGGGCTATCATGCACGTCAAATAGAGATAATACGACCAATTCACGACCCCGGGAAGTTTATGTACCAACTTACCCAAAAACAGGGCCCACAATTTGGCGTTTCATCTTCTAGGGTTAGGTTTTGGAATGTGAAGGGCTTTTCCATTGTTTCTCAACAATAAACAGGCCTTCGAGCCTCATTGTAGGACAGTTCAAAGGCATGTAGCCACACATCTTTTCTTAGAGATAAGCTAACATCGCCCTAGCTGGTTTATTTCCATTTCTGGTTGTAAGCATATTTCAGTATTTTCCATTTATGAAATGAAGTATTATTTCCGCTGCATCTCTTTGTTTATGGTTGTCGCATCTCTGTATTTATGGTTATCTCTGTAATCTATTGTGTTCCTGTTTAAATCCGGATCAGTGGTATCAGAGCGATGTGCTTTTTCTCTGTTTTTCTTTGCATGTCCCCAATGAGGTCAGGATATAAGGAGTTAGGGCTTGAACTGGTCGAAACTTTGCAAGACCAGCCTCGCAAATCCCGATGGCCTCCCATGGAAGATGAGAAGAAAGACGAGGGGGTAGGAGATCGTATCAAAATCTTGCTCGAAGAAGCCCTCGAGTAGCAAAGGAACGCGATGATGGATAACTTTGCACAAATTCTTCAGCGGCTACCCAAAGGTGACGTATCGGCTTCCAACAGCTACTCTGGAAATGCCACGCCCTTTAAGGTACAAGTTAATTTGGAAATCCCCATCTTCGAGGGTAAAATAGACGTAGATGTCGTAGATAAATGGTTAAAGCTTCTAGAAGGGTATTTTTCTGTTCATGAATTTTCAAGTCGGGAAAAGATTTTTTTCACTCTTCTCAAAGCAGCCCCCCACGTCAAGGACTGGTGGGAAACCTACTGCGAGCAGAAGGATGAAAACACAGGCTCACTATTTTTGGCTGCACCCACTTGGGATTCATTCCGGGATGCCATCAAGGAGCAGTACTACCCTCTCAAAAGCTACGAGGACAAATACATCAAATGGACCACACTGCGACAGGGACAAGACCAAGATGTGCCAGAGTTTACAAACAGTTTTCATACCCTTCACACACAGTTGGGTATCAAAGATTCTGAGTTGCATCTGGTACTCAAATACCGTGGCTGCCTACATAGATACATCCAAGAAGAGATGGAGTTCCTGAACATCTCCTCGCTCGGCACAACATACAGATACGCTGTCAAAATCGAGCAAAAGTTCAAACAGAAGAAGCGAGACTTTGGATCTGCAAATTCGAAGCCCAAAGGACAAAGCCAAGGTGGGGTGACCCAAGACAACTTGCCAAAGCCGCAAGAAAAGAACAACACCACGAAACCGAAGAAGGACATAGGAAAGTGGTGTGAGTTCAACAGGAGTCCCACTCATAACACAAGTGAGTGTCGGACCAACAGTCATTGGTGGCCGAGTTGAAGGCTTCCGAATCAGATGCATGTTTTGACCCTGAGCCAGAACCTGACAATGGGAATGGCAAAGGGAATCAGATCATTGATGCGGATCCCAGCGCCACTGTTACCACTGCCAAGATCCAGAAGAATGAGCCCGAAGAGCCAGAGGAGGGGGAACGCCTTTTCCACTCACAGATGTGGGTGAAGGGTTCGCTGCTGCAATTCATTGTCGACAGTGGCAGCTAAAAGAACCTTATTTCAGCAGAGGTCATGAAGCGGTTGGGCCTACCGACTACACCACACCCATATCCGTACAGTATTGGGTGGCTTCATGACGGACGAGATCTCAAAGTTCGCCAGCAGTGCCGCCTTCCCTACAGCATCAAACCATTCACAGACGAAGTATTGTGTGATGTTACACCTCTAGATGTTTGTGATGTATTATTAGGCCAGACATACTTGTGGAGGCGACATGCTGTGTATGAGTCAAAGCCTCGTGCTGTCATTATTTATTTGAGTAATTCATTATACAAGATACCAGAGGTAGCCCCACCTACCGCCACATCTTTGATCACTGCTAAGAAAGGCACCAAGCTCATATCACAGGCTAGGGAATTCATCTATATGGTTCACTCTCAAAGTAAGGGGAAGATCGTTGCTACATCCATGACCCCCGCAAAGGGTTCCTCCACGTAGTAGCAGCAGCAGAAGGATACAATCATGACAAAACACAGAAACAACTTCTCCTCACCCACAGGGGTACAACAGAAGTTTCAAGTGGGCAACAAAGTCTGGTTGCATTGACAGAAAGAACGCCTTACCAGAACCCATCAGAAGCTCAGACCACTCCGACAAGGTCCTTACAGCAGTACTAAGGCTATGGGAAACAATGCTCTGGAGCACATCATTCCTCCATTCCTTCGCCTGCACCAACTGTTCAATGTGGACCGCCATCGACCATGCTTCCCACCATTACTGGACACATCAGAGATTGCAGAACAAGTTCAGCAGATGGAGGAACTCAATGCAATGGGGCCCATTGCTTCCTAAGGGGGGAGGAATGATCCAGGTGGATGTTGGTGGCCACCCACCTATCCCATTTGGAACCCCGCAACTGTCTCTTTTAGTTTTTTAGTTTCCGTAATTGTAGCACAATTCACTATTTTTAGCAGTTTTTTAGGTCC